>OZ023317.1:7392462-7487210 GCA_964007375.1 Ophion obscuratus | reverse complement strand
GAAAAGCAATAGAGAGTCAGCGGAGTCAGCAATCTAGAGTCAGTGAACTCAGCGGAGAAGGAATAGAGTCAGTGGAGTCAGCGGAGTCAGCAATATAGAGTCAGCGAACTCAGCGGAGAAGGAATAGAGAGTCAGTGGAGTCAGCAGAGTCAGCAATATAGAGTCGGTGAACTCAGCGGAGAAGGAATAGAGAGTCAGTGGAGTCATCGGAGTCAGCAATATAGAGTCAGCAAACTCAGCGGAGAAGGAATAGAGAGTCAGTGGAATCAGCGGAGTCAGCAATATAGAGTCAGTGAACTCAGCGGAGAAGGAATAGAGAGTCAGTGGAGTCAGCAATAGAAACTTGTAAAGGGGCAGCGGAGATTATATAAAAGTTTTTGTATTGTGCAAGTTATTTACGAGCCATGCTGACTTGTACGTAACTTCGCCTCGAACCCCTTGAATATTGTTTAAATATTTTATTATTTTATGTATATTATTTTTTTAATTTTTATTCAATTTTTATTCATTTTTGAGTATTAATTTGCGAAATTTTATATATCTGTGTGTGTCTGGAGACACAACAGAGAGGCTGAAACTGAATGTATATAGAGAGGCATTCCGGGGCACGTGTATCATGCGAGGTTATGTACGAGCCATGCTACTCGTACATAACCTCGCTTCGAATGGCTCGAATATTTTTGTTTCTTAAAACGTTATTTAAAACGTTCAAATATATATCAAGAATACATACTTTCGTTCGCTGGGGGGTTTGTCGACGATTTATCCACTGCGGGATCCATTTTTTGGAATTGTCATTTATTCCCGCATTAAAATAATACACTACCGCAAAGAACTATCAAAAACAGCACCAACAAATAACAATAATATAATTCACTTTAAAAATTCGCACTGTTTAACGGATAGCACAAAATTTGCCACGAGGCACGACGACACAGTACGAACTCGCACACACACACAGAGCTGTGCCAGCTGTGGGCTCACATGTACAAGGGCAACCGCTACGAATAGAACGGCGCGCATGCGTGCACGCCGTCCTACCCCCTCTCTGCATTGACTCGCTCGCTCTCACTCGCATTCACACGGCTCATGCATCATTCTCTCTCTCTCCTCTCTTCTTCTATTCCTTCATTCTCTTGTCCAGTGCTACAACGCGGCTGAGGGCGGGGCCTAATACAGTCACATTAGAAGTATTCACTTCAAAAAATCGTCGATATTGCAGCTGATATCGCGGTATTATTATTCAATGATGGCCTGAGAAGCCTCATGAAAGTTTTGGAGACGTTGGGGATAACCATCGGCCCAAATTGTTTCAATTTTTGCGTTGAAACCGACGCAGCGCGGATCCAGATGGCGGAGCGCTCGCTCACAGACGCTGCAAAAGAGGCAAGAGCCTCTACAAGTTCGAGAAAAGATGCTATGGATAATGATTTGCCTCTTGAAGGCCAGCTATATTGTGCCGGCATCGCTGATTAAAGGTAAAAAATTTTTTTTCCAATTTATCGCATAAATTAACAAACCTAAAACTTTGAACGCGTTTTTCTCAAAACCACTTTTTTGAGTGCGGCACGCAGCAGAACTCGAGCTATTTTTATCCGATCGACTTAAAATTTGGACTGCATCAATAAAACTAGATTACCTAAAGAAGTACATAGGATTTTTTCGATATCTCAATAATAAAAAAAGGTATAGCCTATTTTCGACGAGAAATTTTGCTCGAAAAACGTCCTTTAATTTCAAAAGCGTGCCTATTTTTTAAAAATCAATATTTTTTCAAATCCCTATGTACTTCTCTTCAAAATATCATATTATTAACGAAAACACTCGGTATTTTTTTTTCAGATCGACTTTGAAGAGTTCTGCTGCGTGCCGTGAAACACTGCAGAGGCAACAGTATGTACCTGACGCGGGAGCTTCCCCAGCGTCACCATGGGGCGTGAAAAATTTGAAATTTTTTTGATGTATCTTCAATAAACAACGAACAAAACAAAAAAAAATTTCGAATATCTCTTTTTTTCCCACAAAAAAAATTCTTGAAAAATGGCAAAAAAAAAGGGCGTCAGAGGGGTGTTGTCCCTTAAAAATGAATAACAATTCAGAGATTAATCCGAACCCATACATACTGTGACGGAAGATATTTTCTCTAACCACGGTAACGGAAACGAGAACTCAACGAGAACTCAAATCGAGATCTGGTGCGAGAAACCGTCACCTTCGGCCGTCCACCCCGCGCGCGTGCATCCGCAATACCCGGGGCGCCAGAGACTTTGTTTCTCCGGTCGTCTCAACCGGAATAACTGGGGTCGGGATGATCAAACCCGACCCGCCAAACGGAGCTGGAGAACTCCGTGATTTTTGTTTCACCGGAATCTTAACCGGTATGACCTGGGAGTCTGGAGACCTCCCTGATTTTTGTTTCACCGGAATCATAACCGGTATGACCTGGGAGTCTGGAGACCTCCCTGATTTTTGGATCGCCGGAATCATAACCGGACTAACTGGATGCACTTACACGGGAGGACGGTTGCGGTAAAGCACGGCCGCTCAGGCTGTGGGATATGGTAGAGGGGTCGGGGTTCACCGAGGAGTAGCGTGAGCGAGCGCGGGATCTATCACTATCGCGATGACGGTAACGTCACTAATAAAATAAAACAATGGTTTTATTTTATTGTGCGGGAGCCGGTGGCTTAACCACCCGAGAACTTTTTACGGAGACGGAACAACGCGAACGCGAACTGTACGCGAAAACGTCACCCGAACGTGAACGAGAGAGCACGACGACGTGCCTCTTACGCGAGAACGAGAGCGCGAGAGAGACACGACCCGTCTCTCCATCGCGGTGTCTGATCGACGACTCTGTCACGATAGCCGGAAAATCGGGAGCGATCGCGATCTCGGAGACAACCGTCTCACGCGAAGGTTCGGTAGCGACTCTGTTACGATAGCCGGAAAATCGGGAGCGATCGCGATTTTGGAGACAACCGTCTCACGCGAAGATTCGTTAGCAACTCTGTTTACCTCGCGCGACCAAGACCGGCGCGCGAGGGATTATGCGAGAGCGAGACAGAGCGCGTTAACAGAAAAAATGTCAACACGCTCGCGGCATCGGACCATGCGAAATCGCTGGTTCAAGCGAGAACGTTATCTCGTATTATATCGAGAGCTGAAATATTATTTCGGAAACTGGAATATTCTAATAGAATATTCCTTTCGGAATCTATATTTTCTGCCCGAGTTACCCCGAAAACGGAACGGTAACAAATCGGGACCTTTTCTCATCGGTACCTGGAGGCTCTCGGAAATCGCATCCCCGGGTCACCGTGCGAAAGCGGACAAAGCTTCTGTCCAGAAGCGCGGCGCGGAGATCTTCATCCTCTGCCCGTAACCCAAACGGCCCGCTCTCCAGCACGATGCACCACTACGGTGGGGCGCCGGCGTTTCAGCCGGGCGTGCACCGATTCCCCGAGAGGCCTCACTGGGTGCATCCCTCGGTCGGGATTGCTCAGTACGTCGAGCCACACGCCGCTCGACCGAGTTCCGCACGCCAACCTAACCCAAACGAAAAGTCAACCCAAAACCTCAAACGTAACAACACAACCATTCTAGAGAAAGGCCCCTTAACACAGACGGATGGGTCGCAACCCGGGCATCGAGAGCATGTCTTGATCATCGGTAGCATTTCTGTGACGTGTCTTAAAAAATCACGTCACAATACTTATATCAGTCTATTCCGAATTTCAGTCTACATCCTCGAGAACATGTCAGCTGAGGGATAGCCTGTACATAGCATAGCATACTTATACTCGTTCTATCTTTTTTTAAAAGAGAGCACAGGATCTTAGCGAACGTTGAATTTGAATTCGACTATGGTTTTTCTGGGTTTGATTTTAACATGAAACTTCTCCGACGATAAACGCTCGATGGAGACGTTGTTGAAGATACTTTCAGGAATGTTCGCAAGTCAGCAAAAATGCAGCTGCGCGAAATATCAGTTTACACGCTCAGAGAAATAAATCTCGAGATTTTCAAAAAGGCTATTGTCTTCGAATGTGCTACATGTATGTGTGATAAAACACACACATACACATTGCTCGTGGCAATGCGAGCATTTGAACAATTGAAAAAGCTGTCAGTAGTGATCTAGACAGCGCTCGATACATTTCTCAGGAGCAGCTATGGATAGCCGTAATATCCGTACGTGTATTGTAGATCTTCTTCGCTTGGTCAAAACTCGGAATGCACAACTTCGTCGAAGGTATAATAATAATTGGTGCACCGAATTGCGATATTTACCGGAAAATTCTCTCATAACGCGCTTGAAATATGTGCTATGGTGGGCTCCGCTGCGAGCCCTTGTGACGGCCTATAACAGAGGTCTGTTTAGAGGCTACAGGGTTCTCCTATGTGTGTTTGAAGAATTACAACGCAGAAATCTTGAGACTATTCCGTGCACACGTAATCTCACCAATGAAATAAGTGGTAAGCTGTGCTCCATAGCGTGCGTGCATCTTTTTTAAGTGTGATATCGTGGTAATGCAGAAGTATCCCTAGATTATCGTCGGCTCTATGATGCGAGCTCCGATGAAGAAGCTGCACTCGCCGAGGGGGAGCAAGCCGTGGAGGAAGAAATAGCGCGAGATGATAAAAGCGTGTATGACGGTCATCTAGATTCCGTGATTAAAGGACCTTTGCGCAATAATTGCACAGACTCTGAAAATGAGGAGACTGTTGATAGACTTCCTGATTACCTTCAGCTATCCTCCATATCAGATGCTGAAGAAGAAGGGGTACTACAGCAGCCGGTTCTAACACCGGTAGATATATCTGCGGATATTTCCGACGCTGAGACCCTTGTCCGACCGTCTACATCCAGTATGGGGCACCCGTCCGAAATATTTTCCGGCAGTAACGAATGTAAGTATTAATAATAATAAGCCATTATCATACATTAACAATACGTTTTTATCAGACATTAATAATAAAACACATGCAGAATTGAATCATCGTTTTAACGAGAATAACCCCGAGCGTGGCAACGACGACGACGACGACGACGACGACGACGCCGATGACGCCGATCAGGCTGTAAGCGAGAGAGGCAACATCATGCTGGAGCAATGGGCTCGCGAGATAGTCAACGACGCGCAACACTCTGCTGAGGAATACGAGTATAGGGACAACCAACTATGGATGTGGTCTTTTGGAGGTGCCTCACCACAGCAGCAAGGTGAAAACGATCTACCGCGCGATGGTGATGATGATGGTGCTGATGACGATTGGCTAAATCGTCTTTTGAGTTCGAGCGACGACTCAGGTAAACCAACCCCACTTTATTACTTGCATCGGTATATACATTATCGGTTTTGCAAAGCTAATATTAACTTGAAAGATTTTGTTTGCAAAAATAGAGAGTGAGTTATTATATTTTACGGCAGGTTATGCATCAGTATCTCTGCTGTTTGATGAAGACGCTTTGTACACGTCCATGGTTAGAAGTAGCAATAACATCAGGTACATTTTGAGCCTACTTATTGACATGGTTAAGCAATTTTAAGCATTCCTACTCGTTTTTACAGGTGTACAAGAAGGTTTCGGCCGTAGGCGGCAGCGCGATGAGTCCTTCGACGATGTACAGCCGCCGGGCGCTCGTATTGAGATCATCGAGGAGGCTCGTCGGTACTTCAAGCGTTTTAAACTACGAGGCCGAGAAATCACCGTACGCATTCGTCAATCCCCACCTGGTGACCATTTATTACCATGGCTGGACGGAGCGTTTCGTGACCTTTTGACGTATAGCACAGCATCTTGCGAGGCTGGCGATTACATAGGTATATCGTTTGCCTCGAACAGTTTACCACACAGCCCCGTTTGGCTTTCGTTTCGACCCGTTAGAGATTGCGCGTTCGATGATATTTGGCAGTTAATAATGAGCGTTGCTCAGAGCGCTGCGTCATTGAATATTGACGATGCGTGCATAATCAAAGCCAGTATTGTCAGGGGCGTTGAGGGCACTGGCAGAAAACGCTTAACACATGAGGGGGTAGCAAAAAAATCCATTCTCACGATACGCAATACCAATACTCTCTGTTTACCACGGTCCCTGGCGGCGGCGCGCGCGTATGCCGAACGGGGTGAAATACGCTCAGGTAGTTTACACGCAAAATGGCAGCGTATGAGGCAGATTAATGGCTCATTGCAGAAAAACGCTGCGCTTGAATTAACGAATGCAGCGGGAGTTATAATACCGTCAAACGGCTGCGGTGTCCGCGAGATTGCTCTCTACCAGAATTATCTCGCGCAGCACGGTATTGCCATAGTAGTTTATGAATTTTTTACGCTCGGGAGAGGGAATGCACCTTTGTTCGATGGCTCGCAGCAAGTCTCAAATACTTTTGGCAAAATCGAACACACGCTGCACATTTTATATTACGAGCGTTCACATCATTATCAGCCGATATTAAATTTACGAGGCGCTGTGGGAAGCCGCGATTTTTGCTCCTCGTGTAATTCGCAATACCGTAGATTTGGCCATAGATGTTTAAAAAAAAGTGTTCTCGCTGTCATCACCACGTCACCACCGTGCGATCCCGAAGTAAATGCAGTTATTCGATGCGAGGCGTGCGCGCGCGAGTTTTACGGGTTGCAATGTTTCGAAAACCATTTGATTGTTACACAGTACAGAAAACGCAAATCAAACAGCGTGTGTGCCACGTTCAAGCGGTGCCCCGAATGCCTGAAAATTGTCAGGCCTCTCGATAAAAGACGAAAACACATTTGCGGTGTGGCTTTTTGTAAAGCATGCAGAGCGGATCGACCCAGTTGTCACATGTGCTTTATGAAGCCTTTTCGCGGTGGTCAAAGCACGGGGAAAATACTTTATATATTCTACGATTTTGAAACTCAGCAATGTACACAGGTACCAGGCGATGCGAATACTTTTCTACACGAGCCCAAATTGTGCGTAGTTCAACGAGTTTGCACGTATTGTTGCACTCGTGATTCGATGGCCGAGCCATGCGAGTATTGCGACTCTCGACAATATGTATTTCGACAGCAGCCTGTGGGACAATTGGTCGAACTTGCTATACAACGTGTCGAGCATTTTTCGCGTACTCTCTGTATTGCTCATAATGCCGGTGGCTTTGACGCGCAGTTCATTTTGCGCTATTTAATTGAAGAAAAAAAGGTCCAACTGCCGAGTATAATTATGAACGGCACGAAAATCATTTCGATGCGTGTTGAAAAACTTTTTTTTCTCGACAGTCTAAACTATTTTCACATGCCTCTCAGTGCGCTTCCTAAAGCCTTCGGTCTCACAGGAGCTATCGTTAAAGGTGTTTTCCCTCATTTGTTTAACAGGCCGGAAAATCAAAATTATGTGGGCCCCCTACCAGCCGTAGAGATTATTCTCCTGACACGATGCGCCCCGCAGAGCGTGAAAAATTCTTAGCCTGGTATCACGAGTCTAAAGACAGAGACTACGTGTTTGACTTTTCGAAGGAACTCGTAAGCTACTGCACGGACGACGTCACGATCTTAAGACGCGCGTGTATGGCTTTTCGTGACATGTCTATAGCCAGCGGCCGGGTTTGTCCATTTGACGAGAGCACAACGATAGCCTCGGCCTGCTTCAGGGTCTTTCGAAAAAATTTCCTCAAAGACAATACGATCGGTATTATGCCGTTGGGCGGTTATAGGTGGGTGCATATCTAATAAAAAAAAGCTATTTCATGGCTTGTATGGATGGAGCATACTTTTGGAAAGCGTATTATACACGCTGGCCGTTCGCGCGAATTTAGACTACCTCAAAATTTACTAGTCGACGGCTATTATGAAGCAGGCAATACCGCGTACGTATCACAATTTCATGGCTGCTATTGGCACGGCTGCCCTCAATGCTTTTCCCTCAATAGAGACTGTAAACAACGCGGTGATATATCAATAGACGAGCGGTTAGAAAGAACTCTTGCTATAGCTAATAGAATTCGCTCGGGTGGTTATCAGTTAACGAAAATTTGGGAATGCGAGTGGGACAGGCTTTTGGAAACTAGTGTTGAAATTCGTGAACTCATACGGGATCATCCGTTGACGGCTGCGGAATCCTTAAATCCTCGTGATGCTTTCTTCGGCGGTCGCACGGAGAATATGGTGACGCTCTACGATGTTAAAGAGACGGAGCGCATACGCTACGTAGACGTCTGCTCTCTGTACCCGTATATTTGCAAATTTGGTAAATACCATATCGGACATCCGAAAGTATATATAGGCGAGGAATGCTTAGAGCTCACAGGACCCACTAACGATCTAGCGCGTTTCGAAGGTCTTGTGAAATGTACCGTTCTACCACCGCGCGATCTCTACCATCCTGTTTTACCTGTGCGTATGCATCAGCGACTGCTATTCTCTCTGTGCCGCACATGCAGTCAGATGATGAATGAGGAAGAGTGCATGCATGACGATCCAGACGAGTGTGTGTTCGAGGGTACCTGGGTTGCCGATGAATTGGGAAAAGCCGTCTCATGCGGTTACACGATACTCCACATTGTCGAAATCTGGCAATACGAAGTAAGGCAATTCAATCGTGACACGCAATCGGGAGGCTTATTCGTCGAGTACATTAACACCTTTTTGAAGATCAAGCAGGAGGCGAGCGGATGGCCTGAGAACTGTTTGGACGATGAATCCGCCAAAGAGCGTTATATCGCTAGCTTTGAGCAAACAGAGGAGATTCGTTTGAATCGTCAATCGACAACCAAAAACCCTGGCCTACGCTCTGTCGCCAAACTATGTCTGAATTCGTTCTGGGGAAAATTCGGACAACGCGAAAACCTGCCGCAAACAGTCGTAGTATCAACGCGCAAAAAACTGATGGAGTTATTAACTAACCCAGAATACGAAATTACAGGTATGCTGCCAGTGAACAATTAAATTCTTTACGTCAATTATATTAAAACCTGTGAGGCTGTGGTACCCTCCAGTATAGCTAACGTTGTAATAGCTGCATACACCACGGCACAAGCGCGTTTAAAACTTGATGGTTACCTGGAATGACTGGGAAGACGCGCATTGTACTGCGATACCGACTCCGTAATTTATGTAACGAGAGAGCAACCTGATACCTACGAGCCCCCGATAGGTCAATTGCTTGGCGATTTAACTAACGAACTAACCACCTGTGGTGAGGGCAGTTACATAAGAAGTTTCATTTCCGGCGGTCCTAAATTTTATGCATTCATCGTGCGCGCGCCTGACGGGACAGAGAGTGAGGTTTGCAAAGTTAAGGGTATCACGCTTAATTTTGCAAATAATGCGTTAATAAACTATGAGTCCGTACGATCCTTCATTGTGGGTGAGCGAGAGGATCCTATTGTACTGAGATACGGCGCTGTCACGTCCCGTAACGTTGCCTTATTATTATTTTTTTTTTTTTTTTTTTTTTAATTAATAGACTTTATTGCTCCGGGCAACGCACTTCCTCAGTTTGCACTGGGAAACATTCACCTACCCCCGGGGGTTAGGCTCGGTCTTAATCTAGACCGGAACAATAACGCTGGACGGCACTCGAGGGTTCCGACATCACCTCGGCTGCCGCCCAGTCAAAAAATCACGCGAAAAATTCCATATATCGCTCTGCGATAGCCGCTCCCTCAAGCCAGAGGGTTAGCGGCTACCGCAGTCCACAATCGTGTTGCCTGAGTAAACGGAGGGACCCAAGTATGACCGCCTTCTGCATCTGACCCGCCAGCAACCGGACACCGGGTTTGCAAACCGGTATGCTAGCGAGGCCCGATACAAAAGACTCTTTCATCCCCCCTAGCGCGCCGATGATGAGGACAACGAGAGTTACCCTGAATCCTCGGTGCAAACGACGTAGCTCGGCCAGGAGAGGCTGATACTTGAGCCGTTTCTCCTCTTCCTTTCGCGACACGTTCACTTCGGCCGGAGCCGAGAACTCAATGACGTATATCGTCTTGTCGTCGAAATCGAAGAGGACAACATCAGGCTTAGTCGCTTGAAGCGGCCCGATGGTCGCGAATGAGAAGTTCCAATAAATCTTGCACCTCTCGCCCACGACAACGGACTCAATATCTCCTGGTAAATAAGGCGGCACGGGCTCCCGGTCTATCCCATAAGAGTGCCGTAGATGATAGTACAACACTCTTAGGGCCGCGTTATGGCGATAGATATATCCGGAGACTGCATATACCGGGCAGGCCGACAGTAGATGCATTAGTGTCTCCGGCGATTGTTTGCATGCACGACACAAAGTGGTCGGCAGAGGCTGACCCAAAACGCGACTGCGATAGACCAGGGTGTTGATGACTCCGTCTTGGCAGGCGCAGATAAACCCTTCGGTCTCGGACATCAGTCCAGCTGACCGCAAGAAGGAAAAGGTCAGCTGGGTGGACAGCCCCTGTTCCTCGATGTGGTGAAAAAACACACCGTGCATGGGTCTGTCCACGTGCTGCCGAGTCAGGACAGTCTGCTCGGCAGCCCTGATTGCCCGCCGACGTCGGGACTTGGGCAACCGAGCGACGGAGTCTATTGGCAAGGCGCCACGCCGGCGCCGGCGGAACTCCAAGCCGAGGGTCTCTGCCGCACGATCTGCCGCCTTATAAAGAAAAGCACCCGCCCCATGAAGCTCATGCTGGTGCACAATCTCCAGGAGCGGGTCCGAGCTCGTTATTACATCGCTTGCTATTCCGAGGACCATGCGGTCATGAAGACACTCCAATCCCAGGAGCCCACGCCCGCCGCTCTGACGCAGCATATAGAGGCGCGGGGTGGAAGATCGAGGGTGCAGACTCCGCTGGATGTTCATTATTTTGCGTGTGCCGATGTCCAGCTGTTTAAGCTCGTCTCTGCGCCATTTGACGACGCCAAAGGAGTAGAGCAGGACCGGGACAGCGAGCATATTGGTGGCAGTGATCTTATTTTTCCCAGACAGATCTGATTTCCAGATCCGTCTGAGACGCCGCCTATACTCGCTGCGGAGGGCCTCCTTGACACCCTCAGCGTCTTGTACAGAACGCTGATCGATGCCAAGGTACCGATAAGACCCTCCGGCGTCCAGATGTTTGAAGACGCTCCCGTCCACCAGCCGAACATCAGCCGCGACACCCTCTGCTCTCCCTCTCCTGAGATGAAGAACAGCGCACTTGTCCAATCCGAAGTCCATTCCCGCCGCCCGCGTGTACGTCGCTACGATGTTCAAGAGGAGCTTAAGCCCCCCCTCCCCAGGAGCGTATAGCTTGAGGTCATCCATATAAAATAAATGGGTGATCCCTCGCCCACGCTCCCCGGGGGGCCCCGCTTCGTACCCGCGTGCAGCCCGCAAGGCGATTGACAAGGGTAATAGTGAGATGCAAAACAGGAGGGGGCTGAGAGAATCTCCCTGGATAATCCCCCTCCTATACCCCACCACTCCGGTCGACACGTTGCCTTCACTAGTCTTAACTGTGAAGCGTGTCTTCCAGAGCGGCATGAGTTGCCTAATGCATCCCACCATGTAAGGACTCACCGAAAGGCGTTCGAGTAGGTGTATAATCAGTTTGTGACTGACAGTGTCGAACGCCTTACGGTAGTCTATCCAAGCGACTGAGAGGCTACGCTTGTGCTGGACCGCGTCTTGCGTGATGCAACGGTCCACCAGCAGGTTCTCCTTACAACCTCCCAGTCCCCTCTTGGATCCCCTTTGTTCGTGTATCTCCCGCCATGCAGGCTCGATCTCGCCCAGAACACGCTCATAAAGAATCTTTGTGAAGATCTTACAGAGCGCATTCAGACACGTTATCGGGCGGTAGTTCTCCGGATGAGACAGTTCTCCGGATGAGCTTCCCTACGCCAATAAATTGGCGTAGGGAAGCTACGCCAATTTTTAGGTACGCCAATAAAATGGCGTAGGGAAGCTACGCCAAGGGAAGCTACGCCAATTATTATTATTATTATTATTATTATTATTATTATTATTATTATTATTTTTCTTTGCTTTCCGGCGACTCCGTCGCCTCGTGTCTCTGTGTGGTGTCGGGTAAAATCGCCGAAGTGAGGCCGGATGTGCCCGGTCGGATTCCGCTGATCGGAAATCACCTGACCCGCGGAGTTCGACCGTGGGACCCCGGGAGCGGGCAAGTTTCCGTGATCGTGGACAAAAACCCCCACCGGGTTGATAGCCGCCTGAGCCGATGTAGGTCCGGTGGCAACCAACATCGATTAGTTCCGATTTGTCCACGGTTCGCTCCTGGAGTCGGAGAAAACTCCTAATAGAGCTGAGTTCGCGGCGGTGTACTAAGTCCCGGCATAACGTCCCGGCGAACCCGCATAGAATCGTGAGTCTCTATTAGAAAGCCCTAATAGCACCGGTCTCGCGGCGGTGTAATAAGCCCAGGTTAACGACCCGGCGGACCCGCACAGAGACACCAGTGCTATCATAACCCATCATAACCTATCGTACATCTTTATAGTGAAAAGAGGATCGGGGCTTACGACGAGCCCCCGATCAAAAATTAGAGGACCCTTAAGTGCGGCGCGCGGTGTGCGGAAGTGACTCGCGGGGGAACTGTCCCCGCGGAAGAGAGAGAGAGAGAGAGAGAGAGAGAGAGAGAGAGAGAGAGAGAGAGAGAGAGAGTGAGAGAGAGAGAGAGAGAGTGTGAATAGCGCGGCGGGCCTGTCCCCGCGCAACGGAGCGACTACGATCGTAAGTAGAACCACAATAAACATGTTTAATCAGATTGCAGCGAAACAGAATTCTTTCCCCTACTAATCCTTCCTCCACAGGAGAGTTGCCGGGCCCGTATGGGACGTGCGGCTATCCCTGAAAATATTAACAAATAAGGAACCCAAACATAAAATAAAATCGTCCCTTCTGGACGTAACAATTGGTGGCAGCGGTGGGATACCCGCCGTACCGTGCACTCTCAGTGAAAATTGGAATAGGAAGGTTGGAAATTATATCCCTTAAGTTACAGAAATTTCAAATTTGTATTTACGGTGAATTCGTGAACTGAGTGTCGAATTTCCCATCCCCTCCGTATAAAAAAAATAAAAAATAAAAAAAAAATATATATATATATAATAATAATTAATCAAAATGGTTGACGATATTCGCGATGGCAATCTCGGGACCGGTGCCGGACCCGGTCGTGCGGGACCTGACGGCTCGCTTAACGAAACCGTAACGCCCGCCGACCTATCGGTGATACTTAGTGGCATCAACCTGACCAACAGATTGGTGTCGATACCGGAATTTGATGGGACCTCAATTCCCCTCGGTGATTATTTGCAAAACATCCAGAATGCATCTGCATTCGTACCCCCGTATCAAATGCCCGAATTTGTGACCGGGGTACTAAGTAGATTACGTGGCGAGGCGCGTACTTGTGTTCAGGGTCAAAATATTCGATCAGTCAGAGAACTAACGACCGCGTTGCAGGACGGATTAACTCACCGTCGAAATTTCAACTCGTGTTTGGGTAGACTCTACGGGTTACGTTTAAAGCAAGGTGAAACACCCCGGTGTCTATATCTCCGGATCCTGCGGCTAATGAGCGTTGCTCGAACCGCCTGGAAGGAAGAATTAGGATGTGAGGCCTCTGCGATGAACGTTGACCCAATTGCGACACTGGCCCTTGAATCCTTCCGCCAAGCGTTACCCTCGCGACTGAATGAACTACTTTACATCGCGAAACCAAAATCTCTCCGAGAGGCGCTTGAAATGGTAGAGGATCTATCCTCGGACTCGCTAGCCGGGACGGTAGAGCCAAAGTGCGGGGAACGACCGCGAACCCCCGTCGGCGACGCGCTCGCGTTAATCGCTAAAACGGAGACAAGACCCAGAGATTCGCGTTCGTCTTCCCCCGCGTCCCGCCCTGAATCGGGACGGGAGCGGCAAAAGGAGCCGGCACCCCGATTCGGTAGTCCCGGTAGGTCGGAACCTTTCAGACCCTCGGGAATACTGAAGCATCGAGCCGATTCGCCGGCTGGATCAAATCGGCCGAGGTCACCCGATGACCGAGGTGGATGCGAGCGACGCTATTGTTGCTTGCGCGGTTCGGGCTGTGGGTGTTGCCCTTGGAACCAGCGAACCCCTACTCAATATCGTAAAGGGGGTGGCTGTAACCACCGGTACTGCTGTGCCTATACCGGTGGGTGCAATTGCTGTCCTTGGACCACCACCCAGCGATACACCCGCGGCGAACGCCCAACATCATCGCCCGTCGCGGATCAGCGTGGCCCGCGACCCCAGAGTCCCGAGCCTTTAAACTCGAAAGGGGCTCGTCGTCCGGACACGGCGAGCCAGCCTCCCCTTACCACCCACGACAAACGCACAGTAAAGTTTCAGGACAGACGCTAATACAGGAATATCCCCTATCTGACTCCAAAAACAGGACAAAAGATTCCTCGTCAGAAACGGAGGACGAGATAGAGTCCCCGGTGGTTACACTATCTGCACCGGAGCTCGTTAATGGAGTCCAGAAATTTTATTGTGATTCCGGGTCAAGTTTAAATTTCATCAAACTTCGTGCCCTCCGTGATGACGTCAGGTATGACCCCGCGAAATCGCGTGAATATGTCGGTCCAACTAACGAAAAGGCGTGGTCGATGGGAACAGTAAAGTTGACAATAAATGATCAACCCCACACCTTTCACGTTGTCAAAGACTTCGTGACCGAAAGTAATGGATTGCTCGGTAGACCATTCATGCGCCGCGAAAAAGCCGAGCTATCGTTTCACCATAATGCTCTCGTAATGACGAGCGATCCTATTCGTCCCCGACCATTTTTAACGCACGATTCGCCGCGAGCGATCTCTCCCGCGCCGCGTAAAAAGGTTTTCACCATCAAAGCCCGGACCCGAAAACCCTTGGCAGTTGCTGTCACGAATCCGGATCTTTGCGAGGGTTATTTGCCACGAATCGAGACCGAACCTGGACTATACATTGGCAACGCTCTAGTATCTCAAAAAAACGGGATTTGTCACGTTCTTGCAATAAACACACTAACCCATGACGTGGATATCGAGGTCACCCCGCAGGAAATATTGCCCTTCGAATATTACCGGGCCCATCCAAGCGAGGACAGTGGTTCTTCGGACGATGAGCCGTTTCCGCCGACGGACCGCCTTCCGGCAGTGCTAGAAGCTTTGCGTTTGGACGGCTTGAATGACGTCGAACGCGCTCACGTCCGTCGAATCGTCGAAGAAGATCCTATGAGATTTAAATTGCCTGGCGACAAGCTACCTGGTACGAGCCTTGTTGCGCACCGGATACCGACAGAAAACGATTTGCCGGTAAACACTCGCCAATACAGATTTCCTTCCATTCATCGAGATGAGGTCGAAACACAAATCGGCAAAAAACTCGAGAATGGCGTAATCATACCATCGCAGTCCCCTTATAATTCGCCGGTATGGATTGTACCCAAGAAACCCGACTCTCAAGGCCGGCCGAGGATGCGAATGGTGATAGATTTTAGGAAGCTGAATGAAAAAACTATCTCTGACTCCTACCCACTACCGAATATATTCGATATATTGGACCAGTTGGGCGAGGCTCAGTATTTTTCAACTTTCGATCTGGCGAGTGGTTTTCAGCAAATTCCCATGGATCCGCGCGATAGCGCTAAGACCGCATTCTCGACACCGAACGGCCACTATGAGTACGCTCGTATGCCCGAGGGCTTGAAGAACGCACCCGCGACCTTTCAGCGATTGATGGACAGTGTGCTTCGAGGTCTCCAAGGTGCCGAATTATTCGTTTACCTTGACGATATCGTTGTATTCGCTCGATCGCTAGAGGAACATGGCGTAAAAGTTCGTCGATTAATGGCTCGGTTGCGGCACGCAAACCTCGTACTTGAACCTGATAAGTGCGAATTTTTGAGAAGGGAAGTGTGCTATCTCGGCCACATAATTGGGCGAGATGGTTTGCGGCCCGATCCCCGTAAACTTGAGGCTGTGAAGCGCTTCCCGACCCCGAAAACGGCGAAAAACATTCGACAGTTCCTCGGACTCGCTGGATATTATCGAAGATTCATTATGAATTTTTCCAGCCGTGCCAAGCCGTTATCGGACCTCTTGAAAAAGGGTAAGCCGTTCGAGTGGGGAAGCGCTCAGCGACAAAGTTTCCGAGACCTGCGTAAAGCCCTTTGCACGGAACCAATACTCAAATTCCCTGACTTCAACCGATCATTTATGCTTACCACGGACGCGTCGGATTACGCGGTAGGGGCAGTGCTAAGTCAGGAGCACGACGGCTTCGACTTCCCAATAGCATACTTCTCTCGAATACTTCTCCCCGCCGAGGTAAATTACGGTACGACGGAGAAGGAATGCCTCGCCGTCATAAAAGCCTTGGAGCATTTTCAGCCGTATTTATACGGGCGAAGATTTAAACTCGTCTCTGATCACGAGCCTCTTAAATGGATTGGCTCTATGAGTGATCCAGGAAAGAGGTTGGTACGTTGGAGATTGAGCCTCGAAAATTACGACTACGAGTTTATTTATAAACCCGGGAAGCTGAACATTAATGCAGACGCCCTTTCCCGTAACCCGATAAACCCACTATCATCGGAATCAAGCGAATCGGACGATTCAGACCGACCAATAATAGTACTCCCTATCGAAACCCGGAGACCCCGGTTGCATTCCGCCCCGAATGAACGTCGCGTGGGGCCGAGAAATCCAAAGCACCCCGATCCCAGCGTTCGCAGCCCTATTGCTCAGCGTACGCGCGGCCGAACAGCTGATCCAGATGCAGCACGCGGGCGACCCAACTATGTGGAGTCTTCGGGGACAAGCTCGGGGGAGGAAGCCCGACCTATACAGCGTTTAAATCGCAGCATGCTCCCTACCCCCCTCCTTCCCCCGAAAAGACGTATCATCAAACGCCCGCCACAGCTGGCCGATAAGACGCTGTGTCCACCACCCGTGGCTATAGACGCCGGGGGCCCCGGCCCTGCTAACCCTAACGAAACCATCGTTTCTGTCGAAGCCCCTCCTAGCGACACAGAGGACAGTACCCCCGTGGAAGATTTTGTTCCCGACGGAAATAAATCGGTCCACGAGGCGCTACAACGTACCTTCGAAAACTTCGACGAGTCACTCAAACAACTCGAACAGAAATTTTGCGAAGGGTACGAACAATCAGCTGGTATGGTCGAGGTATCGTTGCCCCAGCGTTTTTCTGATGGCGAGGAAGTCGATGAGACGGTCCGGGAGGTCCTCAACGATCTAGATCCTATCATAGGAAGGGACGACCACGTACTGAACGAACGATTAGAGAAATTGTCCAAGAGATCCCAAAGGGTTACCGAGGAGGAGCTCCTACGGAGAACTAGCCTTATGGGGGCCCGTTGCTCACGTAGGAGCGATCTAGACAGTGATGCTGACGACGAGCGCGAGGTGCGCGGGGCGCCAGCAGCAGCTTCTACGCTACTGCCAGAGTCAGGCAGCG
Organism: Ophion obscuratus; assembly: GCA_964007375.1. Taxonomy (NCBI): domain Eukaryota; kingdom Metazoa; phylum Arthropoda; class Insecta; order Hymenoptera; family Ichneumonidae; genus Ophion; species Ophion obscuratus. The sequence goes on along the minus strand of OZ023317.1, from coordinate 7,469,758 downwards.
AGACCGAGGAGCCTCGCTCGGGCTCGTTTGCCCACTCCCCCCCTGCCCCGCCATCGCCGCCGAGCGCACGACGCGGGGACGTAAGGTCTTCGGGGCGACGCACTGTGCTTCCGCCAACCGGCCATAAGATAGACAAGGACGAAAGGCTACCGCGTTCCCTCGCACAGGAAGGAAAGGGGGGCACAGATGACGCTGCAAAACAAAGCCGCTCGCCCCCCCGCGCCATATCACCACGTGCTCGACCGTTGCCCGGCAACGAGCCCGGCGGACCCTATTATGAAACCGAGTCCGATCTATGTGACGTTCCGACGCCCAAAATCCACATAAATCAGGATTCGGTTCCCAACTCCAACAAACTCAAGTCGACAATAATCGGGGATCGTGAGAACCTTACATACAGGAGGGATAATTACGTACACTTTGTCTCGGCCGACGGCGAATTGGTTACCCCGATAGGAAAATTATTATCTGACCTGGGATTGATCGATTCGTCGTCTATACGAGATAAAAATCTGGCTGTCGGACAGATCGCCATGACGCGGTATGGACCACACCGAATTTTTAGTGTCGTAATAAAGAGCCGGTATTATGATGACACGAGCCTCCAAGAAATCCAGAGTGGGTTGAGGGCTCTTGAACAAGAGATGGATCGCTTGAAGCTAAGATCGTTTCGCATATCCCGTCATGGCGATTTTACCGACGAGCTTGGCCCTGACAAGTTTTTACATACGATCCACTCTCTGTTCGAGAACAAGGGGATAGATGTGATGATTTGTTACGGCAGGACTCAGGTCCCTTCTCCAGAGCTAAGGGAGGCAATAATTAAAGAAATGCACTCGAGCCTTATGGGCGGCCATAAAGGCGTTACTAAGACTTATAGACGAATTCGAGAGCGTTTTTATTGGCCTACCCTCAAAAACGACGTCCAAAATTACATCCGTTGTTGTAAAGGTTGCCAAGAGCAGAAACTCGTTCGTGCAAAGACTCGCGAACCCATGCTCTTGACCGATACCCCAGCAGACACTTTCGATAAAGTATCTCTTGATACCGTTGGTCCGTTGCCAATTACTCCTCACGGGAATAAGCATATATTAACGATGCAAGATAACCTATCGAAATACTGCCTTGCTGAGCCAATCCCCGATCTAAGGGCGACCACCGTTGCAGAGGCAATAGTGCGTCGGCTATACAGCCAGTTCGGAGCCCCACGGGCAATTCTAACTGACCGTGGAACCTCATTCACGAACGGGGTACTGCGAGAAATCTCAAAAATCTATAAGATAAATCATTCGACAACATCCGGGTACCGTCCCCAAACTAACGGTGCGTTGGAACGAAGTCATATCGTTCTAACAGAATACATCAAGCACTACGCGGATAAATACGACGATTGGGACCGTTTACTACCCTTTGCCGAGTTTTCCTACAATACGAGCGTTCACGAGGCAACGAATTTCACGCCCCACGAGGTCGTGTATGGAAAAACCGCCCGACAGCCTAGCGAATTTCCGACCCAAGATCGTCTGGCCACGAGTAGTTCGTTTCTCGTTGAGCTGATAAAGCGGCAAAATGAAATTCGAGAGATGGCCGGGGAATCCCTGAATCGAGCTAAAGAACGCTCTAAGCTGTACTACGACCGTAAATGCCGGCCCTTCGAAGGAAAAATCGGGGACCCGGTATACGTTTTAAAAGAACCCCGGAAAGGCAAATTCGACACTCAATATCACGGTCCCTATAGAATAAGATCAATTACCGATAGGAATAATGTCGTCCTCGAGACGCAAAAGGGCGAACGATTCACTAAGCATGTCGATAAAATCAAATTAGCCTACCTCTAGTTAGTCTCAACTGTGTATGTGTACCAACAGTAAAATGCGGCTATCCAACACGATTATCTGCGTCATTGCCCTCATGGGCCAAGGAACGACCCATGCAACACCCGGAAGTTCCTACGTCGTCAACAAACTGGAAGATAACGTGGGAATTTACTACGAACTACAGACGCCGGTACAATTGCAACGCGCCGACTGGAGATTAACGCTATTCATCGATCTTGCCGACTTCATCGCGTCCTTCCCGAAGGACGGCGGAAACCTTTCGAAAATTCAGGCAGAATGCCTCAAATACAACTCGGAGGCGGGTTGTGAGGAGCTGCTGCGTAGACCCTACATAATATCAAGGCTACGGCGCGGCCACGAACTAACCAGTGATCTATGGGGGATCGGAAACCGCAAGGATTTCAAAACCACGTCGCCCTTGACAACTATGAAGAGGCGTTCGGTACCCTTTGGCTTCGTGGGAAGCATCAGTAGATCCCTATTCGGGACTCTCACCGAGGACGACGCGGATTACCTCTCCTCCCAAATAGATCGGTTATTTAAGGATCAACAGGAATTGACTCACCTCCAGGAACAACAAATGCACATTTTAAGCTCGAAATTACAAACGATACACGACGAGCACTTAGAGGAATCAAAGCGAGTGGAAACCATGTATAAAATCGTATCGCGCATGCACGACGACCTTAGCACGATCGCAAATACATCCGCCGTGGCCTATTACAATTTCACGCTCGCTAACTATGGTAACAAGGTCGCAAACAAAATCGACAATTACATACGGGTCTGTGAGAAATACATTTCTGTGATTAGCTCCGCAATCAGTGGAAAATTCGATCCCGCGGCCATATCCCCGAAGCAATTGCAAATCGTAGCGGAAGAAGCACAGAATCACGCGGGGGGGCTAGAATTTCCCTACCCCCTGGAATACGTACACCCAGAGTACCTCGAGACCCTTGTTCGGACGGACGTAACGTCACGCGACGGACGGTTAATGATCATCGTGCACATACCGCTCGTGGATCCAACGATATACGACCTATACCGGATAATTGCCTGGCCGGTCCCGCAACAACTCGGGAACGGCACCGGGTCAGCAAGTATTGTGCCCGCTTCCCCTTACATCGCTTTGGGAAGAAATCGTCAAGCCTTCTTCCTAGTCACCGAAGCGTACAAAAATCAATGTAAGGAGGCCGATCGACGACTGATCTGCTCAGGAAACGTTCCAGTTCGGGACACAGATACGGACGTCTGTGAGCTACACATGCTCACGAGACCATCCCAAGAAGCCATGCGCCGGTGCAACATACGCCTGCATCCGGATGCCGAAGATTTCTGGGAACATGTGCCCACACACGGCGGCTGGCTTTTCTCCCTTGCCGAGTCCACGAAGTTGCGAGTGACCTGTCTAACTGCACCGGTAATTGACATAACGCTTCAGGGGATGGGGATTCTACAGTTGGAGCCTAACTGCGTTGGAGCAACCCGTACTACCACCCTGTCAAGTCTCCGGTCATACACGGGCAAGGAAACATTCTTCTACGAGCCAGGAATAACGCTTAACATATCCATCGCGGCTCCCGCCTTGGTTAACAGCAATATCGCATCGGAGTTCGACGAATTATTCACTCGCGCACACAACCGACCAGCGAGTGGAAACCCGAGTCCGATATTCCAGAGCGGGGACTCGCTGCTCGCTGTGGAGAGAAAAATTCATGCCATAGGCGAACATAAGAGAGAGAGAGAGAAGCAACACTTTCTCACTCTGGCCAGCTTCGCCAGCCAAGCGGGAATAATATTCTTATTCCTAATCTACACCTCGAGGGCTCGCATATCTCTCGCTCTCGAATGCGCGTGGAATCGGCTGTGCTCGCGAAGAGGGACCTCTCGCCCGGCCGAAGAGAGCACGCACAAGCATTCGGCCCGAGAAAATTCTCAAGAAGGCAACTTGACACCCAGCCCGCCGATAAGTGCCTCGAGTCCGGCGAGAGAGGACCCTCTTCCCCGCCCCGTCCCTCGCCAAGAACTACTCGTCGCCTAACGAACAAAGACCAGAAAGGGAGGGGAGACAAGCAAGGGAGACTAAGATGAGGGAGAACGCCCACGACGGGAACGCTCATCAGTCTTCTGCAGACCGTAGCAGCAAACCAATCTAACTCTCGTACAGAAAAAAACCGTATTCAAGTCATGGAGCGTACCCTGTCGCGATACCTTCGCCGCGAATGATTTTCGGCGGTGCGCGGACTTATTAACGTGCATCGACAAGTTTACCCAAGAGCGGGCTGCGAGTGGCCTACCCCCGTGGTGCGCCTTGTGTGACGCGCTAATCAAGGAGCCGGGACAACCTCACCGGAGGTGCTACGGAGAGTTTCGCGAGATGGCGTGCGCAAGGGAACTGAATCCGGGGGTGGAACGTCACCTCGGGTTCAGCTGGTGGACGGTCACACCTGGCCCGACTGCTGATGCCCTCCCTCGTGCCACATCGCCGGCCATCGGGAAACCGCTAGACATGAACCCCCTCCCGGACGAGCGCCCAGCACGCTCGTCGCGAGGGAAGGAGGCGGTGACGGCCTCCGATCCCGGGGAGAAGAGCGCCACCGCTACACCTGCTCGGAACCCATGCCCGGTCTGCGGAAAACGCAAGGAGTGCCCGGGAGTAGGAGCCTGCATGGAGAAGCTTATGGACGAAAGCTTCCGCCGAAAAGGGAAGGTAGCTTGCCCCCTTTGCGGCATTGTAATTTTGGGGACGCAATTTGCAGTCCACGCGGGCGGCTGCCTGTCGCGCTGGGAGACACACACCCCCACACGGGCCCCCCGCGCGGCCGTCGCCCTGCCCACCTCGAGCGTTCGACCATTGCCAAAGGCGCCGACAAATAAGTCGGCGAAGAATAAACCGCGTCCTCGTGCTTCGCCGACAACAGCTCGGACCGCGGCCGATCCGGGAAGGCAGAAGGCGTCTCAATCACTCGAGGGCGCCCCGAACCCAGGAAACCGGAGCCCGGAGCGTCGCGACCGCCAGAACAACCCGAACGTCGCCGGAGGACTCTCTCGCCAGCAGAGATTGGCGATTCTCGGAGAGCTCGTCAAAACTACCGCCTCTCAACCGGGGATAGGAGAACAGCACGAGCAACTCGGCCAGCTGGTGGCTGCCCTCGCCGACGTCGTGCTGCGCGAAGACCGCTAGGGTGCCAACCCTCGGGGTAATCCAGCTCGACGAGGACGTCGAGTGCCCTAAGGGGGGGGTGAATTGTCACGTCCCGTAACGTTGCCTTATTATTATTATTATTATTATTATTATTATTATTATTATTATTTTTCTTTGCTTTCCGGCGACTCCGTCGCCTCGTGTCTCTGTGTGGTGTCGGGTAAAATCGCCGAAGTGAGGCCGGATGTGCCCGGTCGGATTCCGCTGATCGGAAATCACCTGACCCGCGGAGTTCGACCGTGGGACCCCGGGAGCGGGCAAGTTTCCGTGATCGTGGACAAAAACCCCCACCGGGTTGATAGCCGCCTGAGCCGATGTCGGTCCGGTGGCAACCAACATCGATTAGTTCCGATTTGTCCACGGTTCGCTCCTGGAGTCGGAGAAAACTCCTAATAGAGCTGAGTTCGCGGCGGTGTACTAAGTCCCGGCATAACGTCCCGGCGAACCCGCATAGAATCGTGAGTCTCTATTAGAAAGCCCTAATAGCACCGGTCTCGCGGCGGTGTAATAAGCCCAGGTTAACGACCCGGCGGACCCGCACAGAGACACCAGTGCTATCATAACCCATCATAACCTATCGTACATCTTTATAGTGAAAAGAGGATCGGGGCTTACGACGAGCCCCCGATCAAAAATTAGAGGACCCTTAAGTGCGGCGCGCGGTGTGCGGAAGTGACTCGCGGGGGAACTGTCCCCGCGGAAGAGAGAGAGAGAGAGAGAGAGAGAGAGAGAGAGAGAGAGAGAGTGTGAATAGCGCGGCGGGCCTGTCCCCGCGCAACGGAGCGACTACGATCGTAAGTAGAACCACAATAAACATGTTTAATCAGATTGCAGCGAAACAGAATTCTTTCCCCTACTAATCCTTCCTCCACAGGAGAGTTGCCGGGCCCGTATGGGACGTGCGGCTATCCCTGAAAATATTAACAAATAAGGAACCCAAACATAAAATAAAATCGTCCCTTCTGGACGTAACAGCGCCATTAGACGTACAGAACTTCATCATGTTGTCACACGAGGTGAGACAAAAACGTGCAAGCCATCGAGCATTAAGCGAAGACGTGATGGACAATATGGATCACTTCCCTACGGTTATTGACATTTGTAAAATATACTGTAAATATATTTTTACGTAAAACCCGAAATTCTTATTTACTATTGTACTGAGCCTAAATTTCCACATTTACCGCGATGGACACGAGGTGGCAACATCCCTGGACTTCTATGATCTGCGGGCCGACAGGTTGCGGTAAAACGTATGTTGTTAAAAAATTTCTGAAATGTATCACGCGTATGAACAGCGAGCGATTCGAGAGAATAATATTTTATTATTCCGAGTGGCAGACAGCATATACGCAGTACGGCGATGCTATAGAATTTCGCGAAGGATTACCCCAGACCGCCGATTACTCAAACGACCCCCGCGCGAAGCTCTTAATTATCGATGATGTAATGCGTGAAGCATCGAGCAATACCGTTGTCGATCTATTCACCAAAGGCAGTCATCATAAGACCTTGAGCGTTATTTTTATAACGCAAAATTTGTTTCATCAGGGTCAAGGCCAGCGGGACATCCCTTTGAATGCTAATTATATTGTTATCTTCAAAAACCCTCGCGATCGTGCTCAAATACAGCACTTGGCGCGCCAAATATGTCCCGAAAATCCACGATTTCTACAGGAGGCTTATTACGACGCAACATCTGAACAGATCTGAAGCAAGCAACACCCGATAATTGTCGATACCGCACATGTATTTTTCCTGATGATACTCACCATTTCGTTTATGTACCGCGAAAGAAATTAAAAAGCGGTGACACATATGGGGAATTACTAGTTCTACGCTTGTGATGGCACGCGGCGGATCGTCTCTTTGCAAGAAGAGCGTTGCGATATTGAACGCTCTTCAATATCTCACCAAAGAACAGCGTGAGGCTATTTTGCGGAAAGCGGATTCTCATATAATACGCTGCATTGGCGAGTGCACTTTAAACGTTCTTCGCGGTAATATTCCTCTCAAAGCCAACCAACGGAAAAAATTGCGCCGCCACGCGCCCCTTCTCAGGCGCTTAGCCACGAATAGAGGCTAAGCGCTTGTTGGAAAAGTAAGAAGAAGTTTGTCATTCAAAGCGGTGGATTTTTACCCCTGCTGCTTGCCCCAATCCTCGGTATCATATTGTCAAATCTAATAGCCAAATAATGGAGCATGCCAGAAAAATGGTTCTGGTGCCCGAGGAGCGCCTATTACACCCAGATTCCCAAAAGCGCGGTGTCAGCGATAGTGAGGCACGACCGGTGAGCCAAGCGGAGAAAACAATTACGGCGACTCTGAATAGCCTTGATATGGAGATGAGCGAAATTTTAAAATCTAATGCGTACGGCGACGAGCGAGAAAAATGGCTAGCGTATTTGAGCGTATTACAACGTTATCTACATTTCGTCGATGGCGAACGAGCACAACTGTATCATGAACTTGTGAAGGAACAAAAAAAAGACACACACCCTGTGGAAAGATCAGCAACAGTAGTAGCAGAAACACGAATGAACGATTCCATTATCGTTGAGAGTGTACCTGCGAAATTCCGCAATAAAGCGAAACTCTTATTGCGACGACTACATGATGCACCGTCGTCAGATTTTTCTTGGAATGCAGCTGGTGTGGTCTCTGTCAATGGAAAAACAATCAAACATTCAAACATTGTTGACCTTGTGAATGACGCAATGCGTGCGAGAAAGATGGCCAAACCGGCGGGTCGTAGAGTCTTTGCAAATTTTTTAAGGGCTATATAGGCACCTCACGAGTTTGTGGGAAACGACGAACTATGGTTGGAAACGCAAGCCAATTCAACATTACGCTTGCCCCGCGGTAACAGCACCACCGACGCTGACGACGACGGTGACGACGAGGACGTTAGCGATACCAGTCATTCCGAGTTCTACAGCGATAGTGAGAGCAATAAATTAGCCGCACAGAGCGGGCATGGTAAGAGAAGACGGTTCACCCTGGTCCTCTCTCAAACTGTCAGTATGAAAACACTTGAAAAAATTTACTTTGATCCTTCACATGAGGCGTCTTTTTCCGGTGCTACTAAGCTGTTACACGTAAGTCGTAAAAAGAAAGTCTCCCGAGAAAAAAAGATATAGTGGCTCGAAGCACAGGATGCTTCCACCAAGCATAGAGCGACACGCAGACGATTTCCCCGGCGCATCTACAATGTGCAGAACATTGACGATGTTTGGGAGGCTGATCTTGTAGACCTTCGTTCACTCAAAAGTTATAACGATGGCTATACCTATCTTCTTGTGGTCATAGATGTGCTCAGTAAGTACGCGTGGGTTGAGCCGGTGTACGACAAGGCTGCTTTAACAGTGGCTAACGCTTTGGCTCGTATACTTTCGCTAAAAAGCACAAACGGCCGATCTCCCGTTTGCCTACAATCGGACAAGGGTCGGGAATTTACAGGGTCAGTTTTTCAGACTTTCTTACAGAAGCATAATATTCAGTTTCGGGCGAGCCGCAACCCTGACGTAAGAGCAGCTGTTGCAGAGCGCTTCAATAGAAAGTTGAAAGAAAGAATGTGGCGATACTTCACGTATTCGCGCCAAAAACGTTATATCGACGTTTTGCAGAATATAGTCTCCGCATACAATCGTACTATACATAGCGGTATTAGAACGACACCCGCACCTGTGACGTTGCTTACATCTGCTAAAGCGCGCGATAATCTAATGCGGCGATAAAAACAACAGAATCCTGTACAGTAGTCGCCTCCTACATATAAGCCGGGTGATATTGTCCGCATCAGTAGCGCGAAGGCTACCTTTGCTAAAGGATACGAGAGCGGCTGGAGCAGTGAGCTGTTTAAGATACATCGTATATCCGTGAGTAGCCGACCTATCGTGTACATTCTGCATGATCTCAACGGCGAGGAGATTGACGGCGTTTTTTACGAACCCGAGTTATCTAGAGTCCAAAGGTGGGGTAAGAAAAAGTAGGCGCGATGAGTGATACCGAGTTTTTTGTAGTTCTACCTAGCAATAGCAGCATGAAGTACTACCCTAATAACCGGACGACACAATATACCACACACTTGCCACAGAGTGTAAATTTACGTGGTAAATGGGGCGTTTCCTTAGCCGAAATACACATACCGATGACTGTTCTACATGTGCCACCTGAAGGTGAAAAAAACTTTATCAGTTTAGTGACGAACACAGCGACCCCGGGCGTTGAGGCCAATGTCGATTTTAAAAACGAGCGTGCTTGCGTACCATCTGGGGTATACCGTAGCATATCCATGCTACTCGAAGCAATTAACGAAATTCAATGTATTGCAGGACATTTGAAATTCCAGCATACTTTTAACGGCTATGTCTCGGTAGAGCGTGTCTGCACCGAGTGCAAAAATCTAGAACACGCTTTCCACTGTTCCCCCATAATTAACAAAATTTTAGGCTTCACTCATAGCGCGGGTCTTGTGGTAACGAATCAGTATATTGCGCCGCAGCCGGCTAGCCTCATGAACGGTATACCCAATATGTTGTTGTTTATACGGATATTTGTGAGTCCTACATGACCGGTGATGTACACGCGCCATTATTACGTGTCGTCCTCTTTGACATTGATAATAATTATAACTACGGCTCTGTGAAAATCAAAAGTTTTTCGCCACCGCGGTACATACCTCTTCTACGTACCAGCTTTCAAACGATAGATATCGATATAAGAGATGAATTCGGGCATTGGATGCCATTCGAGGGTGGAACGCTAACCGTGACACTCCAGTTCAAACGTCTAGCTTAGTTGTGGTAGAGAAAAAAAAGAGAGAGAGCAACATCAATTACTACTGCGTACTTTGACGCAGAAGTGGGAGGAGGTAGAACAGGGTACGGGGGAATTAGCCAAGTATACGTAGGGTCGCCGAACCAGAGGGGTCACGGTATTGGCAGTTTCCTTGGCGGCCTTTTCCGTCGCATTTGACCTCTCTTAAAACAGGGGGCACGAGCTGTCGGTAAAGAGGCTATACGGTCAGGCCTTAATGTGGCGAACGATATAATGGATGCAGGAATTCAGCCTAGGGAAGCCTTCAAATCGCGTTTGCGCGAATCGGGTGTGAATTTGAAGCGAAAAGCTGAGGAAAAACTCAATAGTCTTATGCAGGGCTCAGGATATAAGGCCTCGAAAAATCACAAGCCTGCGCATTCACTCAGTAGCTACAGAGCGCGTAGCATCGGCCTAAAAAAGAAAACCGCCGCGGTGAAGAAAAAACGTACAAACTGTGTTAAAAAGAGAAGAGAACAGCTAGAAAGAGAACGTCGAAGGAGAAGAAGAAGTCGCGAGCTAGGACCGTATCAGATATCTTCTCGTGAAAATAGCGTTCTTGCATGCCCATTCGTGTGAGTGTTTGAAGTCTGAGCTGGAACTATTCTCTTTACCGCCGACTCAAACAACCATCGAGGGAACGCAATGGGTGCACCATAAACCGATCTCATCTTTAACTGATGATTCACCAATAGAATTTGTGGTACCTGGTCAAGGTGACGAATACATCGATCTTGCTCATACCATGCTAAACATACGTGCCCAAATAAGCTCGAGTGCAGTGAAACCCGACCCTACCATTAGAGTGGGTCCCGTCAATAATTTACTTCATTCGCTGTTCAATCAAGTCGATGTATTTCTCAATCAGAAGCTCGTATCTCCGCCCAATAATGCTTATGCATACAGGGCATACATTGAAAACTTATTGAAATATGGGCAGGGTGCGAAAAGCTCTCATCTTTCAAGTTGTCTGTGGTACACTGATACAGCCGGTAAAATGGACGATGTAGCAGAAGCTAATGCAGGCCTTGCTAATCGTTGAATGATCCTCAATGGGCGCAATGAGATCGATCTCCTCGGTCACCTCCATTGCGATATTTTTAATCAAGAGCGATTTCTTATAAACGATGTGGAGATGCGTTTACGTCTTGTACATACCAGCGACGCATTCTGTCTTATGACTTCCTCGAAAGATTTCAGCATGCATATTACCGAGGCATCGCTTCTCGTACGCCGCGCTAAAATTGCCAGCATTATCAAAATCTACGAGCATTATCAAAATCGACAGCAAAATATCCTTTGACACGTGTCGAGGTTAAGTCTATATCGATGCATGCAGGTGTGCACGGCGATACTCTGGACAATGTTATACTGGGCCAACTGCCAAAGCGCATAATTATAGAGTTTGTCGATAATGAAGCATTCAACGGTAACCGCGCATCGAATCCGTTTAACTCTCAGAATTATAAAATTAATTACCTCGCGTTATATGCTGACGGTGTGCAGATACCATCGAAAGCACTCCAACCTAACTTCGACGACAAGCATCTATATGTGGATGCGTAGCATACATTATTCTCAGGGACTGGCATTCACTTTCTCAATCAGGGTAATTCAATTACTCGCACAGCGTATTCCTGGGGCTATTGTCTTTTTGCGTTTGATCTAACGCCCGATCTTTCGGCGAACAGTAACAGTCATTGGAATTTGGTGAAACACGGTAGTGTGAGGCTCGAGGTACGCTTCAGCGAGGCAATAACTTCAACGGTAAACTATGTCGTGTATGGGGAATATGATAACGTCGTAGAGATTGGTGCTTCCCGGCAAGTTATTGTAGATTTCAGCGGTTGAGCTCTTCAGTTCGAGCAGAGCGCTCACAGCAGAACCATCATGAGTATCGCGATAGATATACAAGGCTTAACGGATAAGCACTACAATTTTATACCGAAAGAAGTGGCTGTTGCATCAATCGATTCATCGTGGCACGATCATTGGATCGTCGCTCCACCTCACGCATACAGACAATTACCGCCAGATGTGAAAAGAGCGAACGAACGGGTGACGCGGGAGCATCACGGTATAAAATGGTTCGAGGGTCATACACCATTACGCTGCATTGAGAGAATTTTGAGGGCAATCGCTACCGATTCTACGCGGATATTTGTACGAGGTGCCGCTAAATCATCCTATTTAGCGCAACTCACCGGTCACTATATTATAAATTTGGAGGAGGACGAGGATAATATCTCATTTCAGCATCTTCCGGGGGCCGGTACCCATTGCTCATATCACGCAGCGATACGGAAAAATCAATCGTATAAGTGTGCCCTGGATAATGTGATGAGTTCACTCTGTCAGAGTGAACGTCGCGAGTCGCTATGGGAATATAGGACAACAACAGCGTTATCGGTTGGCTTGCCCTGCGACGTGTCCTGCTATGAACAGCCTTCAAATCCTCGACTCTCTACGTGATATAAAAAAGCACGCTGTTGGTGTATACCCCGCAGATCGGATACCAAAAGTTTGGACAAAACCAACGGCTATTGTCGCAAATACTGATGGATATAAACAGCCCGGCACCCACTGGATCGCCATGTACGTCGATCGTGACGGACGTGGATGGTACTTCGACAGCTACGGTCTACCACCAATCATCCCGCAGCATCTCCGTCGACTCCGAGGAAACTGTAAACTCTTCCGATACAGCACTGATCAGCTTCAAGCTGCGGATTCGCAGTGCTGCGGACTGTATTGCATTATGTTTTTTCATTATATGTGTACTGGCTTCGGTATGCATAAGTTTAGAAGCGTATTTTCAAATGATCTATCACGCAACGATAAAATAGTTGACGATTACTACAAGACCTTTACTCGTAAGCAGAATAAACCTACGCGTACAATGTTCAATAAGGGTCTGCCCACAGGAGGCAGCAATTCCTTCAATCATAAAAGTTTACATTGTGTACAGGGCTGCTGCTCCCGTAACCGTTAACCGTTCAATAAAATGATGATGACGTTTGAAATATTTCTCTGTGTCTCGAACTTTATTCAGCGGCGCATAGCAACGACATCGTCAGCAATTTTGCTAGAGGCTCCGTCTGGTGCTCTTCGACATCAGCGATTTTGTTTTGCGCGACTCTTGGCGAAACGTGGTGGGGGAAGCTGCGGGTATGATGGGTGGGTATAGAAGAGCTATAAAGGATCAGTCGTTCTCGGGAGGTAACAGCAGAAGCATATGCAGAGGAAACGGTGCGAGTTGAAAGTACGCGTTGAAGCATTCTTGCAAAACTTAGCTGCTCTTCAAACACTCATCCATAGAAGAACAGCGTTACAAATTTTAACCCATGAAATTCAAAAGCTCAATATCAATGATGGACTTCTCCCAAATCAACAAGATCCGAAAGCTGTCGGACTTCCTGCCGGCGAAAAAACTGTCGGAGCTTTCGCTAAAAACCGACTACAAGATTTCTGATGTACGGGCAGTAAAAACACGCTTCGGGCCCCGATTCATTATTGAAGTAGACAGGGAGTTCACGTGCTTTCTACCATCCAGATTCACCAAAGTTCTGGAAAACGAAACGCTATTCCAGCAGATGGTAACGGCTGCGCGCGAGAATAATCTTCTCATGGAGTTCTTCGGGAACGATTTTAACAGTCTGGAATTCAAGCCAGCCGCCGCATAGTGCAGCGTCTGCAGTTCCCGCGAAAGACAACGACATCTCACTTGCGTGGTTCAGTCTACCCAGAGCAGCCATGGCAAGCGAGGCTTCCAATAATCGCTGCTATAAACAGTGCCCACTGCTACTACAAATATCCCATAATCTCAACAATTGGTTGACAAGAAGTGTGTGGCTGGGTATTGAAGTTATCGGTGCTAATCAATTACACCCCGTCATGCGCTTCACATGCGACAGCAACGGCTGGACAACGCTAAATACTCCATCGTGGTTGGATTTTCGCGAACGTCTCTCTACGATCACAGCGTATCTCAACGGCGAGGGAAACACTCCTACGGTCCACACCGTGGTTTCCTGCGATAGTTACAATTTAGAATACGGTGAACATCTCAACCGGCCCACCGTAACTATCCAAAACTGCAACGACTACGGAGCAAACGCTATACAGCTATTGGAGGAACGCATAAACGACTACATGGCATGGCTTCATCGTTCCAGCGAGGACGTGACAAAGTGTAAAAATACACTTGTCAGCGTAATCGCAGCCGAGATATTCAGCATGACAGCGCGTCGTTTACGACGACGGATTCGTAAAAGGAAGACGAAAATTCAGGAAAGCGTTCAACGCACCCCATCCTGTATTCCCGGCGAACTCTTCACACGCGCCAGAACAAGCGTCACCGATAATCTCATAAACCATTAGTTGAAACGGTTAATTAACAGCGATATCATGTACATATCATTAAAAATGTATACTTTGTGAACATATTTGAATAAAGCAAAAAAGAGGGGGCCACTATGGCGAAAGGGGGCCACCATCTCGGCTACCGAAGAGTGGGGGTAGGAGTGGGGGTCGCCATAGTGGCCCCCATACTACTTACAGTTAATCCGCCATTCCGGCACCATATAGGGTCCCTTCGAAACGTTCGTATTTCTCGATTTGCTCACTCCTTTCATTTTTTCGAGCTGTACAAGCCTCTTTGGAGTTGTCGGTGCTCCTACGGTTGGCGCTCGATACTCGCCGCCCGTCTCGGTCTCGCGCGAGTTGCTCCGCTTGTGGCCCGATTGTGATGCCCATGGTCTCCATTATTTTTAATAACGATGCGAATCCTTCGTTGTATATGCAAGCGGAAATATAGGTGGCAATATCGATGATTTTTTTGCCGGCAAACAGAAGTTTCGGCGCATGGTGCCACACACAAGCGTTGAAACTTTCGCTGGAGGATTCGGAACCTGGAGGACAGTACGAGTGTTACGGATTTTCATCTGTTGAAATTTTGCGATAATATGCGGCGCATATTTCACTTCTCATCTCTTCAGAAGAATCTGAATTACGTCTAATTACTAGACCGTAATAAGTCGACAGCTCTTGCAATAATTTATTCGTCAATTGTTGACGCTTCGGTGTTTTATCTCTCGATTTTTTAACTTTCTGCTGTGTCTTTTTCCCTCTTCTTTTTCGGTCAATTTCTTTGTTGCTTTTTTTATTTGTGCATATTTTTTTCGCATCAAGAGCACGTTTGTACAAACGTTTTTTAACATGCAAACACATTCTTTTTTGCAAACTACAAAATCATCTCCGTAAGGTTTTGTGTCCAATAAGGCTTTGAACGTTTTCGTGTCGCCGTCTCCGATATAGTTCGCGTATTTCACGTTGTATAACTCTTCCGATCTCTCGAACATTTCCACGATGCCGTCTACCTCCATTTTGCCAGCACTTCCGGTATGATTTGCATCATAGTGATCTTCATGCTCTCGATACCACGCTTCATATTCAATCGTAACCTCTTGGCCTTTCCAATTTGAGCAGCCTTGGCATATACTGCATTTGATGACAACGTCTAAAATTTTATTACTGTATTTCCCTATTAACGAGACAATACCGAGAAGCGATGAGAATCCACGTTTTGCCCACGATCCATCACCAGACACAGAAAGTTCATCCGCGCGACGCCCTGCTTTTACATTCAACTCGACTTCTTCTTTCAATGCTTTTTTGAAAACGATTTTCGCGACGGCTTGAGCTGCAATTTTTATATTGTCCACGATGCTGTAATATGTACTATTACAAATTCCTTGTCCAAGATCCATGAGACCGCAGAAATTTTTCATGCCTTCAAATCCTACTCCAAGCATTCTCAGGGCGAGAACAAGTCGACGGTTGATTTCAAACGCCTTATCCATTAACGACGAAGACAAAATAAAAGTTTCTTTACATCCACACTTTACAGAGAGCTTGAATCCTAGACCACGTTGTCCGTTTTTGCTAAAAGTGACTGCACCGTTACAATCTTTACACTTCAACAACTGCTGCAACGTTAAAAATATCACGCTGAATTCGATGATGCAATAATTGAAAGTAGGATTAACGTTTACTTCCAATTCCTCATTTTCTTTTAATTTTTTCGCAGACGTGCTCGTAAAATCAGTCGTATTTTCTATAGTGAATCGATTGCCCTTGAAAGATCTTTGACGCCCTATAAAAGATGGTCGTCTAGAAGAGTCGCCGCCTTGCTTTCTATCCATATTTTCTGATATTTTATGTCAAACTGCTCGATGTTACTTCGTCAAGACGAAACGTTGTACTGATCAAGTCAGGGGAAAGCCAAATGACCGTTACCCTTACTAATGTTCAACAATAGGTATACATATTTCGGGAAGGGGAAGGGTATATATAGATATATAGTATAATACTATACAGGGTGATCCAGAATAGATGTATCAGCGGGAAATGCCGGGTTCGGCAGGTTATTCCGAAGATTTCTACCGAGCCGTTTTCTTTTTTTCGCCTCCGTCATCAAATGGGAAGCATTAGAAAATAGGCATTCGATCTTCGAAATTAACGCTCGAATCCGCCATGTTGGACGACCGAAAAGGGCAGAAGAGTAGACGAAGGGCCACGAAGTCGTAGCCGACGTCAAGAAGGTTCTGCGAAACAGCAGCGTTTGACAAATGCCAGCGCGCATGATATGACGTTTAGCGAATCATTCGCTGCGTTGGCTGTCAACCTATTCGGCCCGAGAATCGTGACACACGATTTGACGTTTCACCTGTCGTCTGCTATCGCTCGGCGTATTGCGTGCCAAAGCGTGAAGCGCGCCGCAATTAATGACATTTACGAATTTTGCCGCGATTATCCATCGAGAGCGCCTGTTCTTTTTGCTTCCTTAAGAAATAAAAATTAACAAAACCAAAGAATTGTCAATGATTATCGACTTTCGATATACCGAGCGATTTTTCTTGTGTATTGAAAAAAAATCAATACGTAAGTTTTTATTAACAAATTCTCAATAACTTGACGCTACATTTTCGAGAATTCGATATTTTCGGGATTCCATTTCTCATTCGACCACTCCGTTCAGTATCGTAGTCGGATTGATCCCCAAAAATACATTTTTCTGTACGAATATCATCTCAAAGTGTGTTCGAGCTGGGTTAGGAAACATAAGGAGAAGATTTCCATTTCCTCATTAGGGGAGACGAAATCTGTCGGTTCCGGCAGACGAAAATCGATACGACGTTTTTTTAGGATTGACAATAGATGAGAAGATCTTCTGCACCGCCTCAGATACAATTTTTCACGTACCGATACGGGTTGATTCTGGAAATCCCAAAGCGTTGCGACTCTGTTTGCGGTTTCTCTTAAGGGGTAACACCACTCGAGCGGCAGAAAACTAGGCCTAACTGTGACAATTTATTTTGGCAGTATGAAAAAACGAATAGGATTTCTTATGAGAGGGTTTATGTAAGACATATTAAAGTATGTAAAAATTATTGTAATTTTCATACAAAATAGCGACGACAGAGCCCATCTTGAAAAACTTGTTTTTCAAACTGGGAGGACGGAATACGCGAACCCTTTGCATGAATCGATATGAATTTTGATCGCAGCTTCATAATTACATTCTCTATGGGCATACGTTAACGTCGTTTGACAAACGAATTGATTTCATCTCCTATCGCGATCGGGAACGAGATGAATTTATCTCGTTTCAATATCATCGGAAAGGAGATGAAATCAATAGCGAACTCGTCGTGACGGGTTCGAGTATGTCTTAAGGACACTAGAAGAATCATTGACAGAATTTATTTCATCTCTGTTCGCGATTGAGAACGAGATGAAATCATCTCTTTGCGATATTATCGGAATGGAGATGAAATCAACCGCGAACTCGTTGTGGAGTTGTCGAGTATGCCCTATGGATAATGCATGAATCGTTGTCCGAATTGATTTCATCTCCTATCGCGATCGGGAACGAGATGAATTTATCGTGTTTCCATATCGTCGGAAAGGAGATGAAATCAATAGCGAACTCGTCGTGACGGCTTCGAGTATGTCCGACGGACACTAAAAGAATCATTGACAGAATTGATTTCATCCCCATTGGCAATCGGGAACGAGATGAAATCATCTCTTTGCGATATTATCGGAATGGAGATGAAATCAATCGCGAACTCGTTGTGACGTTGTCGAGAATGTCCTATGGATAATGCACGAATCGTTGTCCGAATTGATTTCATCTCCTGTCGCGATCGGGAACGAGATGAATTTATCTCGTTTCAATATCATCGGAAAGGAGATGAAATCAATGGCGAACTCGTCGTGACGGCTTCGAGTATGTCCTACGGACACTAGAAGAATCATTGACATAATTGATTTCATCTCCGTTCGCGATCGGGAACGAGATGAAATCATCTCTTTGCGATATTATCGGAATGGAGATGAAATCAACCGCGATCTCGTTGTGACGTTGTCGAGTATGTCCTATGGATAATGCACGAATCGTTGTCCGAATTGATTTCAACTCCTATCGCGATCGGGAACGAGATGAATTTATCTCATTTCAATATCATCGGAAAGGAGATGAAATCAATGGCGAACTCGTCGTGACGGCTTCGAGTATGTCCTACGGACACTAGAAGAATCATTGACAGAATTGATTTCATCTCCGTTCGCGATCGGGAACGAGATGAAATCATCTCTTTGTGATATTATCGGAATGGAGATGAAATCAACCGCGAACTCGGTGTGACGTTGTCGAGTATGTCCTATGGATAATGCACGAATCGTTGTCCGAATTGATTTCATCTCCTGTCGCGATCGGGAACGAGATGAATTCATCTCATTTCAATATCATCGGAAAGGAGATGAAATCAATGGCGAACTCGTCGTGACGTTGTCGAGTGTATCCTATGGATACTCCACGAATCACTGACAGAATTGATTTTATCTCCGTTCGCGATCGGGAACTAGATGGATTCATCTCGTTCCGATATAATCGGAAACGAGATGAAATCAAAGGCAAACTCGTCGTGAGGGCTTCGAGTATATCTTACGGACACTAGAAAAATCATTGACAGAATTGATTTCATCTCCGTTCGCGATTGGGAACGAGATGAAATCATCTCTTTCTGATATTATCAGAATGGAGATGAAATCAACCGCGAACTCGCTGCGACCTTGTCGAATATGTCGTATGGATAATGCACGAATCGTTGTCCGAATTGATTTCATCTCCTATCGCGATCGGGAACGAGATGAATTTATCTTGTTTCAATATCATCGGAAAGGAGATGAAATCAATAGCGAATTCGTCGTGACGGCTTCGAGTATGTCCGACGGACACTAAAAAAATCATTGACAGAATTGATTTCATCTCCATTGGCGATCGGGAACGAAATGAAATCATCCCTTTGCGATATTATCGGAATGGAGATGAAATCAACCGCGAACTCGTTGTTGCCGGTTGTTGCCGTCCGAGATGAAATCAATTCGGACAACGATTCATGCATTATCCATAAGACATACTCGACAAGGTCGCAACGAGTTCGCGGTTGATTTCATCTCCATTCCGATAATATCGCAAAGAGATGATTTCATCTCGTTCTCGATCGCGAACGGAGATGAAATCAATTCTGTCAATGATTCTTCTAGTGTTCGTAGGACACACTCGAAGCTGTCACGACGAGTTTGCCTTTGATTTCATCTCCTTTCCGATGATATTGAAACGAGATAAATTCATCTCGTTCCCGATCGCGACAGGAGATGAAATCAATTCGGACAACGATTCGTGCATTATCCATAGGACATTCTCGACAACGTCACAACGAGTTCGCGATTGATTTCATCTCCATTTCGATAATATCGCAAAGAGATGATTTCATCTTGTTCCCGATTGCCAATGGGGATGAAATCAATTCTGTCAATGATTCTTTTAGTGTCCGTCGGACATACTCGAAGCCGTCACGACGAGTTCGCTATTGATTTCATCTCCTTTCCGATGATATGGAAACAAGATAAATTCATCTCGTTCCCGATCGCGATAGGAGATGGAATCAATTCGGACAACGATTCATGCATTATCCATACGACATACTCGACAAGGTCACAACGAGTTCGCGATTGATTTCATCTCCATTCCGATAATATCGCAAAGAGATGATTTCATCTCGTTTCCGATCGCGAACGGAGATGAAATGAATTCTGTCAATGATTCTTCTAGTGTCCGTAGGACATACTCGAAGCCGTCACGACGAGTTCGCCATTGATTTCATCTCCTTTCCGATGATATTGAAATGAGATAAATTCATCTCGTTCCCGATCGCGATAGGAGATGAAATCAATTCCGACAATGATTCGTGCATTATCCATAGGACATACTCGACAACGTCACAACGAGATCGCGGTTGATTTCATCTCCATTCCGATAATATCGCAAAGAGATGATTTCATCTCGTTCCCGATCGCGAACGGAGATGAAATCAATTCTGTCAATGATTCTTCTAGTGTCCGTAGGACATACTCGAAGCCGTCACGACGAGTTCGCCATTGATTTCATCTCCTTTCCGATGATATTGAAACGAGATAAATTCATCCCGTTCCCGATCGCGATAGGAGATGAAATCAATTCGGACAACGATTCGTGCATTATCCATAGGACATACTCGACAACGTCACACCGAGTTCGCGGTTGATTTCATCTCCATTCCGACAATATCGCAAAGAGATGTTTTCATGTCGTTCCCGATCGCGAACG
Source organism: Ophion obscuratus (assembly GCA_964007375.1). Lineage (NCBI taxonomy): Eukaryota > Metazoa > Arthropoda > Insecta > Hymenoptera > Ichneumonidae > Ophion > Ophion obscuratus. The sequence continues at coordinate 7,449,183 of OZ023317.1, read as the reverse complement.
GAGATGAAATCAATTCTGTCAATGATTCTTCTAGTGTCCGTAGGACATACTCGAAGCTGTCACGACGAGTTGGCCTTTGATTTCATCTCGTTTCCGATTACATCGGAACGAGATGAATTCATCTCGTTCCCGATCGCGAACGGAGATGAAATAAATTCTGTCAGTGATTCGTGCAGTATCCATACGATACACTCGACAACGTCACGACGAGTTCGCCATTGATTTCATCTCCTTTCCGATCATATTGAAACGAGATAAATTCATCTCGTTCCCGATCGCGATAGTAGATGAAATCAATTCGGACAACGATTCGTGCATTATCCATAGGACATACTCGACAACTCCACAACGAGTTCGCGGTAGATTTCATCTCCATTCCGATAATATCGCAAAGAGATGATTTCATCTCGTTCTCAATCGTGAACAGAGATGAAATAAATTCTGTCAATGATTCTTCTAGTGTCCTTAAGACATACTCGAACCCGTCACGACGAGTTCGCTATTGATTTCATCTCCTTTCCGATGATATTGAAACGAGATAAATTCATCTCGTTCCCGATCGCGATAGGAGATGAAATCAATTCGTTTGTCAAACGACGTTAACGTATGCCCATAGAGAATGTAATTATGAAGCTGCGATCAAAATTCATATCGATTCATGCAAAGGGTTCGCGTATTCCGTCCTCCCAGTTTGAAAAACAAGTTTTTCAAGATGGGCTCTGTCGTCGCTATTTTGTATGAAAATTACAATAATTTTTACATACTTTAATATGTCTTACATAAACCCTCTCATAAGAAATCCTATTCGTTTTTTCATACTGCCAAAATAAATTGTCACAGTTAGGCCTAGTTTTCTGCCGCTCGAGTGGTGTTACCCCTTAAGAGAAACCGCAAACAGAGTCGCAACGCTTTGGGATTTCCAGAATCAACCCGTATCGGTACGTGAAAAATTGTATCTGAGGCGGTGCAGAAGATCTTCTCATCTATTGTCAATCCTAAAAAAACGTCGTATCGATTTTCGTCTGCCGGAACCGACAGATTTCGTCTCCCCTAATGAGGAAATGGAAATCTTCTCCTTATGTTTCCTAACCCAGCTCGAACACACTTTGAGATGATATTCGTACAGAAAAATGTATTTTTGGGGATCAATCCGACTACGATACTGAACGGAGTGGTCGAATGAGAAATGGAATCCCGAAAACATCGAATTCTCGAAAATGTAGCGTCAAGTTATTGAGAATTTGTTAATAAAAACTTACGTATTGATTTTTTTTCAATACACAAGAAAAATCGCTCGGTATATCGAAAGTCGATAATCATTGACAATTCTTTGGTTTTGTTAATTTTTATTTCTTAAGGAAGCAAAAAGAACAGGCGCTCTCGATGGATAATCGCGGCAAAATTCGTAAATGTCATTAATTGCGGCGCGCTTCACGCTTTGGCACGCAATACGCCGAGCGATAGCAGACGACAGGTGAAACGTCAAATCGTGTGTCACGATTCTCGGGCCGAATAGGTTGACAGCCAACGCAGCGAATGATTCGCTAAACGTCATATCATGCGCGCTGGCATTTGTCAAACGCTGCTGTTTCGCAGAACCTTCTTGACGTCGGCTACGACTTCGTGGCCCTTCGTCTACTCTTCTGCCCTTTTCGGTCGTCCAACATGGCGGATTCGAGCGTTAATTTCGAAGATCGAATGCCTATTTTCTAATGCTTCCCATTTGATGACGGAGGCGAAAAAAAGAAAACGGCTCGGTAGAAATCTTCGGAATAACCTGCCGAACCCGGCATTTCCCGCTGATACATCTATTCTGGATCACCCTGTATATAGGTATATATTTTCGGAGAAGGGTCGGGACAACTGCCGCGCGCCGAGCGCTAGACCAATTAGGAGCGCGCGGACCGCTCTCTACCTGGTTAATGGGCTGTAGAAGCTATAATATTGGGAATTTCCGCATAAAAATTTCACAGTATAGTCTTAAGATACTATACTTTCGAAATATCGAGAGAAAAAAAATCGAATTTTTGAAATTTCTAGACCACCGGGTCTCCTTAAGGAAATGGCACGCATTTATAAAAAAATTAACATTTCACCCAACATTTCTGTAAAATGTGGATTAAAAAAGTAGTTTTTTTTTTCAATTTTTCAAAAACAGTTCTCGTCAAGTAGAAGGTACCAATATTATCAATATTTCTACGAAGTTTCAACTCAATCGGTTTAACAATTTTTAAGTAATCCTGCACGCCAATTTCGACAATGCAGTTTTGAGAAAAACGCGATTTGAGTTCACGCCCGCTCCGAATCCGAGCGGTGAGGCATAGCGTTGGGGCGCTGTAACGTTTGAAGATTTTCGAATTTTTCTTTGAAACTTTGAAAATATTCTACATATATAGTTCTATCCTTTAAAGAAAAAAAAAGAAATCGATTTTTTTATCGTTGTAAATGGATATCCTGCCTTCAAAGATGCTTTGAACCATTTAGCATAAGGTGAAAATTTATATGAATTTTTTTGGATTACCAAGTCACTTATATGTGACCATAAACAAAAGATTGGGGCGCTCAACTTGTACAATGTTTAATAAATCCGATCAATGCGATTTCATTGACCGTATTTCATTTGACACCATAGTAATTAGAGGAATTATTATTACACTTTTATGCTACTCAGTTTCAGGATTTTTATTTAAGAAATGTAAGGTTCTTAATTTCTTAAGAAATCTAAGGTGGCAAATTAAATACAGTTGATATGTTAACGGATTTATGTAAATTAAAGATTATGTGTAAATTTTGAGTGCCTCAAGCTTTTATTTATAGTCACATATACGTGGCTTGGAACAAAAAAATTATTTTCTACTTTTAAGTACATTACATAAAAGCTTGCTGAAAAACATTTTTTTTACATATAAATTATTGTCTATTTTTTAGTCTTTAATTGATTTTACTAATGGTACTGAAGTTTGCACCGTTTGCAAGTTGGCATGCAACGAAAATATATTACTTTCGTATCCCCGTTTTTTTAAAGCACATCAGGGCTACAAAAGTCGCTGAAACATTTTTGAGAATCCTTGAAACTTATAACCAAAAGTCGCAAAAAAATGTTTAGAAAATATTAAGAATAACGAAATAAAAAAAATCAACGATGCAAACTTCAACACCATTTTTGCTAGAGCTCTGAAATTTTTGTAAAGACGGATTATTTTGCTTAAATTTTCTTACAAATTATTTTTTTTCAATGATATTATTCGAAGAATATAAATTGTTTATATTGTGAAGTAAGTGTTATTAAAGGTTTTAATAACATCGTTATATATAGGTCCATTCGATATATTCTATTATGCATTTTTTTTTTAATTTAAATCATGCATTGTCACCTCTCAGATCCATGTTTGCAAAACTGCATAGCTCTAAGTAGCCGGAAAATGGGTCAAATATCGATTTGCTGTGTTGGCCCTCCCAGAAAGTCGTTATGTTATTTATATATATTTTTTTAAATTGAATTATGCATTGTCACCTCTCACATGCATGTTTGCAAAACTTCAGAGCTCCAAGTAGTCGGGATGTTGTAAAAGAAACGTATTTAGGCCCGTGTGAGCAGGTGGCAGTGGCTGGCCCGTGTGCGAGACGTCGACCGTTTTTCTCACAACACAATTTTTCAATGCGCCACTCAGCATAACTCCAACAATTTGCATTTTTTCCACTTCAAATTTTGAGTACATTTTAAAGATAACATTCCGAAGAGAAATACGTACGGGATTTTCCATGAGTTTATTATAACATTAGTTATTAACAAATGATTATCCTTTTTCCTGCCGTAAATTGTGTTGTTACTTAAAATGCTTGCCAATTGCACAAAACCCCCTACGTATTTCTGTAGCTATACTCATGTAAATTAGTACAATTTTTTGTCTAAATTAAAATTTGCATTGGTTATACTGCTTGCCGCAGAGCATCGGAAATTCAAAATGCCTCGCAAGTATGGCGCAAGCTTCACCGTTTTGTATAATCTCTTAATAAATATTTTTTTTGTTCACTTGAAGATATGACTAATAACATCTCTGAATATTATTATCCTTTTACTTATCCTTCCACCAAAACAAATGGCAAAAATCACTTTATTTTAGACGTTTACAGTGGTGCAAGCACTAAAGCAATTCGGGATCGTAAAATTTTACCGCTTTTCTGTAGAGAGAGAGACTTCTGCGATTGTCATTTCTAGAAAATTCGATCCGCAGAGAAACCTGCGAAAGATAAATTCTGGCAGAGAGAAAAAATGCTAAACGTATTTTTTTTAGCAGTAATTATAACATTTTACCACTCTTTCGCAGAGTGAGACTCGGTCGATCCCGTTCGCTCGCGAATTTGGTCGACCGCAGACAACCTGCCGAAGATAAGTCATGGCAGAGAGAAAAACGCATTTGTTTAAACAATGAGCCTTGTAAAATTTTATAACTCTCTTGTAGAGTGAGTCTCGAGCGATCTCGCTCGCTCGAGATTTTGGCAGGGATCGAAATCGTCGACGATAAGGGGCATCAAGATTCCAAATAATCCTCGAGCTTATTTGTTTAAATAAATTAAAAAAGGATGGAGAAATGTTGGCATGCTTCCGCAATACGAGTCTCTCGCAAACCCTGTTTGCTAGAAAGTTCAACCGCAATGAAATTTCCACCGATGACCGCTGTTGACAAAAGAAATTTATTCGAGGCCATTTGTATAAACAATTCGCGATCAGAATATTTCACCGTTCTTCCGTAGAGCGACGCTAACGATCTATATTACTCGAGAAGTTGATCCTCCGAGAACCTGCCGAAGATGAACCTTAGCAGAGATCAAAATGCCGAGCGCATTTGTTTAAACAATGAGCACTGTAAAATTTTGCCACTCTTTTGTACAGTGAGTTTCGAGCAATTTCATTCGCTCCAGATTTCGGTAGAGGTCGAATTCGGCATCGAGATTACAAATAGTGCCCAAGCTTATTTGTTTAAATTAATATAAAAAAACATCGGAAAATGCCATTACCTTTTTACGAGTCTCTAGCAAACCCCGTTTGCCAGACAGTTCAATCGTTATGAAATTTCCGCCGATGACCGTCAGCGAAAAAAAAATCGATTCGATGCCTTTTGCATATACAATACAAAATGTAACAAAGTTTCACCGCTCTCCTGCCGAGCGAGCGCATGTTACCAAGCGTACAATGGTCGCCAGCCTGGTTGTGTGTATTGTGCGATACACACACACACATATATAGTGTTTGCTTTATGACCAGGGGGCTGGCACCTCCTATCCCTTTCCGTCTATAAAAATTTGACCGCTTTAATTAGTTGAACCTCTCCCCGTGGCGGTAGTAGGTATCTGACAATATTCTTATTGCGCAGGCACGAGGCCCGCACGGCGTACTTAAGGGGTAAGGCCACTGTAAATTTTTTGAAAAATCGATTTTTTTTTATTGGCTTAAAAAATAGTTTAAACCCTCTAGTTTAAAAATAGTTTAAATCCTTTTAACTTCTTTTTTAAATTTTTTCCAATAAAAAACTATTCGCAAAACTTTAAACGCGTTTTTCTCGAAACATGGTTTTTCAAAATGGCACGCAGCATAACTCGAACTATTTTCATTTTTTTTACTTGAAATTTTAACCAGATGTGAACATTTACATTATCTTGAGAATGTCGATCGGAATTTTAAAGAACTTTATTTATTGATTTTTTATTAACAAAAAACTTGCCGTTTTTTTCGTCAAAAATCAATTTTTTTTTCAAACGCACGCCAAATCCACAAAAATTGATACTTTTTAAAATCCGATCGACATTCTCTAGCTATAGCCCTCTAGATTAATGGTTTTTTTTTTTGTTCTAGATTCAAAAGTGCACCAGTGGTGCTGCGTGCCGCGGAGCCCTGGAAGCAAAACATGTCCCGGGAAGATAGCTGTGGAACCGCCATTTTGTTTTTTTTTTACTGTAAAAAAATTTTATAATAAAGTTTAATGTATGCCCGATAACACCATTAAAAGTTTTTTTTCAAATACCTTCAATTTCGGGAGCAAAAAATTAGTGAAAAAACCTTTTTTTTTGGGCCGTTACAGTGGCCTTACCCCTTAACCACCCCGGCACCGAAAACGACTATTTTGACGCTTGGAGTTTAAGCCGCGGTGCGGCATTAATGAAATTGCCGAAATTACTAATACTCGTGTACTAATGCCGTGTGTTCTGCACGGTTGTACCTCAGGGTACCCCTGTAATCCTGAAAAGGTGCATTTTTCACCGTACTAGCTGATCCTAGCATATGAAGTTATGGAATACCAGATACCAGCCCCCTGGTTACGACCGAAATGCGTGCGACAAGGTTGCACACGGTCACGGTCTTACATACAGGTCTGGAAACCCCTAGGATGGGGAGTGACTCAGATAATGAGGCAAACAGGCAGTTTTCGCTTCTACCACCCGAAGTGCTGGTAGGTAGAAGTTAACCAATCAAACGCAGGTCTAAATGCCCTGTAAAGACGCAGATTTTTCGAAATAAACATAGTCTGTTCGGTTTAGTTACACTCTCTGCAATTTCAATAGATACAGTAATAGGAAGTCCTCAGAAGGCGTGAAACGTGTAGAAAAGTGTAGCCAAAACGAACAGACCCAATATTTGTAACAGCGATATAAATGGAAAATTATTGAGTATTTTTTCACTTCTGAACCCCCGGGCAGAATGAGAATTATTATTTCAGTAGACTATATTTGTCGTATGTTCGAACTTCTGTAATATTTTTATTTGGTCTTTCGGCATTTGAGTAGATGGGGTATGAACAAATTTGTGCAGTTTGAATTTTTGTTCCTTATAATTTATGTTTATTCTTAGTATATTGCATTGCTTGTTTGTTTTTACAATTTCTATTTTTGATTTTGCTTTTTTAACAATGTTAATAAGAATCTGAAAGTAAATATAATGGAAGAAGAATAAAGAAAAGAAATGGACGCAGTGTGTATGTTTAAAAGGCACCGTTGTTTACAAAACATTATTTTTAACGTTTTTGTTTTTGTTAATCGGCGAACCGGCGCATCCGCAATCAAATATAATAACATATAGCAAATGTTAAGGCCGGGCCCACACTATGCGGTTCCACCGGAGCGTTTCAGGTAGTTTAGATTTCTAGAAATGATGTGAACACGTGTACTGGCTGTCAGGAGGTTATTTTTTCATTGCTGTATATCTATATCTACAAGACTACTTCTACTTGACAGCGCTTCCAGTGGATAACTGAGGAACTACGTTTTTGCCTCACTAACGGTGACACTTTCCACCATGCAAAAACGCAGAAGTTTTCAGCCCTACATATAAGACCGTGCACGCGGCCGGCGCGGCGTAGCGGACAAACACACACACCCGCACGGTCAGCGAGATCTGCACTACCGACGTAATGAGAGGCCGCGTCGAAATTTTCTGGCGTGCGGCACATGGCCTTAAGAGGGAATGATACCTCATCGCGGTCGGTATGGTAGAACAATTATAGATTCCCAAAAATCTCGAAAACGGCTCTTCAGATCCCGTCGAAACTTTGCCAAACGACGTCAAATAGATAGACGAACAGCTGTCTTCCCCTCAAATTTTCTGAATTTGAGAAAAAAAAACTAGATTTGCTTATGATAAGCCAATCTACATTTTTTTTCTCAAATTCAGAAAATTTGAGGGGAAGACAGCTGTTCGTGCTTCGTCCATTTTATCAGCATATTCGTGCGCGTTGTGTCCACAGCTCACTCCGATTGAGTTCAAATAAAATAATAATGATTTTGAACCTTCGTTGAATAGTCCAACGGCAATATAAGCTGCTAAATTTACAACGATTGCTCCACTCGGGACGATTTTTGGGCTGATTTTCCAAATAAGTTGGTTGAAGCTTTCGTTGTTATTTTTATTGAAGCCACCGATGCATCTTTCGAGTAAAGTTTCCTTACTCAGATCGTTGTGTATAGGTCTGATCGCATCCAATACATTTGATGGAAGTGATTTGTAATCGTGTTAAAAAGCCTCGTTTCTCGCCTGAGCTCGTTCATACGAACACCACGATTCTTCACCGGTTGGACATCTCTCATGGTGTGGATTTGCATCGGTTGAACTGTAATGATCGAAGGTCGCCCATATTGCCCCATGCATGTCGTGAACACAAGCAGAATAGCGTCGAATAGCAAGTCCATAGTACACAGTGAGCTTGTCAATAAATTTTCCTGTCAGCTGTCCTTTACCACCAAGCTTTTTTTTTTTTTTTTTTTACTAAATTACGAAGGCGGGATCCCATACGCTTTTGGACGTGACCGATGCTTTTATAACTTCTACGTCGTCATAAGGATGAGAATTTACTAGCCCAGTGTACGTTTTCGAATCTCCGTCTCCAATATAGTAACGGTACAGGACATTATATTTTTCTATTGAACGCTTGAAGATTTCGATAATGGAGTCCACCTCCATTTTTCCCGAGGAGCCTTCGTGATTTGCACTGCAGTTATCTTCGTGTGTTTCGTACCATTCTTCGTATTCCGCATCATTTAGCTTATGTTTCTACGATTTACACATTTTACAATACGCACTTTTTACCACAAGATCAAGTACTTTTCCACTGTAGTAGCCTATGACTCATGTGACTCCGAATACCGACGTATATCCTCGCTTCTTCCAGGATCCATCTCCGGCAACTGTTAATTGAGGAGTTGCATCGCCTTCTGCATTAGGTGTATCTTCAATTTCTTCTCGTACGGCTTTTTTAAATATTACATCTGCACATGCACAGACTCATAAATACTTTTCAAAATTATTGAATATGTAGTCTCGGTAAGAAACCTTGGCATGTCCATAATTCCGCAAAATTTTTGTGCTCCAGCCAATCCTATGCCGAGAACTCGCATGGTGAATATAAATCGACAATTTATTTCATACGAATGTTCCAAAAAAGGAGAAGATGGTATCAAATTATCTGCACATGAGTCACATTTGACAACGATTTTGAAGCCTAGTCCTCTTGCACTTGCCGTTTCAAATGTAATATTTCCATTACACGTTTTGCACTTCACTAAATTTGAAATAGCAGCAAACACAACCCAAAAGTTAAAAATCCGATATTCAATATTAGGACTTTGATTCACAGTCATATCAATATTAATTTTTAGTTTCTTCACAGACGTGCTGAAACTTTCAGTTTCCGTGTCGGCCAGGTTGGGGTTAAAAACACCCTTCCTTTTTTTTTGGTCGAGATTTCCGTAAATTATCACTGTTCTTGTTTGTCGCGAACCTTTTTTTCGATCCATTTTTGAATGTAAAATGAATAAAAACTGCGCTTATAATATTATGAACGGCGGAATATACGTCTTATATAGTTGAACTTTCGAGCTACACTGATGAGTTTAGACCATAACAGACAATGAAAATACGTTTTTATAAATTCCAGTCTATTATATGAACGTTGTGAATGCCAGGTATACGACCCTTTTCATCGAACGATGCATTGAAGGTCGGAGGGAGGGTCGAGCGCGCCAGACGGCAGACTAGCCGGTCGTTTACACAACGGATTCTTCTCTTTCAACGCTCATATCTCAATCAATTTTGTTCGGATCGACTTGAAATTTTCAGGACATATTCTCAGATACTTATACTTCAAAAAAATGCAATAAAAAAATCGATTTTTTCAAAATCGCAACTGGGAGTAACCCCTTAAGCAGCTACACCAAGCTCCCGGAAGTATTGGCCTTCCGCTCGCTGGTTGATGCGCCAGCCAGTGCAAGACTTGGCGATTACCGCTCTGTGTATCGGCCATGCACAACGCTGCTCAACTCGACATACCGCCGGAGCCGAACCCCAACCATCTACCAGTGTCAGTTTTCGAATTTGATAATATACCAGTCGCAAATGTATACATAATAATATAACTTTTAAATGTCGAAATAAAGGCACAGCATATTAATCCTTGACGAAAATTTAAAAAAAAACACTGAATTATTTTTATTATCGGTGAAAATGTAAAATTATAGATAATACGTACACGCGTAAAAATACGGTCAGCCATTTTCACATTAACCATTGCCGAACCTAATCGTTATATGCTTTATATAAATATTCGATCTGTGATCGCACCATTTATTTTATGTGATAGTCTATTCAATGTAATTAAGGCATATTCTGTGGCCCATTTCATTCGACAGTCAATAACATTATGGCGGTAATTCCTTTCTTTTAAATCATATTGCTTGAGGAGGGAGGTCTAGTTAGAATATTCAAAAAATCGATATTTTTTAATTTTCTAAAAGTATAATATTGTCACGAGCCGTTCTTTTCATTTTCTTTCGAGAATTTCGCAAGAGCGGCCGTGCCTCGTGCCTTCCCAGGGTGCGGTGACCTCCGCGATCACCAGGAATGTGCAGAGTCGGGGTGGCGTGAGTTTGGCTGCGTTCGACCACTCAGGGCTCGATCACGCGGTGCTGACGGAGCGGAGTCTCCTTTTTCGTTTTCTCTTCACTTTTCCATCCCCGCTCTCCAACAATAATTATAACCATTGTTGAAGAGCGAGAAATACTTTTCTCCCAATTTAGTCTCCAGTAGAACTCCGAACTATCGAGTACTGGAAAAAAGGCTCCTACCCGTTAGCCTTCGCATAGCGTGCCGTAAATCTCGCGGATACAGTACAACCCCTTTGTAACCGTCGTTTAGTCGCGTGGGTTGTTAGCTGTCCCGTGAAGTTGCTCGCGTCGCGAATATAAGTCTCGGGCCGATAATTTAAGATCTTATAATATTTCCTTAATTATACCGGTATTCTTATTATTTGGCGATAGTCGCAGTACGTGCGCTGAAGTTAAATTAGCAATAAATTTTCCGATCAATTGTATTACTTCGATAACACTCTGCGAGTGTTACACTATCAACAATACCATCTCGTGCCTCCGCGTCATTGTGTACCACCTCCACGCAGTCACTCGCAGTGATTCAGCGACATCGAAGTGTAAGTCGCTCATACCTATATTGTAACGTTTGTACGGTGTGCGGGAGAGTGTATGTGTAGGCATGAGAGTGTGTGTGTAGGACGTCGCACCGAGGCTCCTTGCGCTATCATATGTCAGACTCGCGTCAGCTATTCGCCTTTTAAACGCGCGTTATATCGCATTCCTTTTAATTTTCTTTAATCTTTATTTGTATTTTCTCATTCCTTATTGGTATAATATACGTTAATTATTGGTTGGGTGAATCTATGTATTATCGTTATTTTCCTATTTCACCCATTTCAGGACACAAAATAAGCGGGCCCGTATGGGACGCAAAGTAGAGAGGGCCCACATAAATAATTTAACTCGTGCTTCTCGCGAGTAGAGTTGTGGGGAAATAAATACCCCGTGCCTTCGGCACGTAACAACTTTTGGTGGCAGCGGTGGGATGACCTCTCTACCCTTCTAAATTTTCATAAAATACAATTCTAAATTCTCTATAAGAATCTTAAATATTTCTATCCTTTTCAAAATCGGTGCCTGACGCGAGTCGCTACCCTACTCATATTTTATAATTATATTTACTGTACTATCGATTGTCAAATTTATCTCATCCTGACGCGTGTGTGATTCACTCCATTCAAAATGGCGGCTGATGATCCTAACGTTTCCCAAATGCTCGCGACCTCTATCAACCAGATGTCCACAATGATAGGGGGAATGAACTTGCAGGGCCGTTTGAATAATTTCCCTGAATTCGACGGGTCAAATTATCCTTTAAAAGATTTCCTCCAAAACATTCAAAACGCGCTACCGTTCGTTGAGCAGGGAAGGGACGCGGAGTTTGTCGCATCCGTGTTAAGCCGGTTACGCGGCGAAGCACGGGCTTGTGTACAGGGTGAAGTCATTAACACGACTGCCGAGCTCATAACGGTTCTGAAAGAAGGATTGTCACAGCCTAGGAAGTATGATGACTATATGTCGGATCTTCTTCGGCTTCGATTATCTCAGGGAGAATCGTTACAGGGTTTGTACAATCGTACGCGCGGTTTGATCGGCCTGGCGCGTAATGCCTGGAAGACCGACTACGGTTTCGATCTACCTACGCAACCTACCGATCCTCTCAGTAAATCAGCATTAAATGCATTCATCAGGGCAGTACCCTCGCGAGTAGGCGAGTTATTGATAATAGCAGCCCCTAAAACATTGAAGGATGCTTTTCAGATTGCTTCGACTCTCGCGGAATGTAGCCACGAGAGAGATGCCGTGTCTCAAGATCGTACGCGTTCATCCGCGGAAACCCTCGCGTTAGTCGCGAAGGGCGAGTCCAAGAACGTTGATCCGAGAAAATCGAATCCCCGTAAAGTCGAGTCGCGTACTCCCTCTCCGGATTCACGAGCTTCATTGCTTAGAGACCGCAGTGTTAGTCCGAGTCAGTTTGGGAGGTCTGATCGATCTGATAGAGTCGAGAGATCGAGTCGGTCGAATCGATTTGACCGATTTGACGAATCCGATCGCCCTGATGGATCGCGTCATCGGGATAGACCATTGGATCCCGGAAGCTTAAGATTGCCCAGTATATTAAAAACCCGAGATAGGGAACGTTCGCGATCCCCCAGCCCTCGGATCGCCGACCGTGATCAGGGATGCGACCGACGATATTGCTGTACGCGAGGAACGAGCTGTGCATGCTGTCCTTGGAATCGATGGACGGCTCGTCCCGCAGCAATTGCTAACTGTGGACAGAGATATTGCTGCTGCCATAATGGCGGATGCGCATGCTGCCCATGGACGGAGACAGGCTCTCGAGCCGCGAGTAATCCGCGAAATTCGTCCCCGAGTCCGCGTAACGGTACACCCGATACATCGAGCACGGAACATTTAAACTCGCAAGCGGCTCGTCGCCGGGAAGCGACGGGCCAAGCAAAATCGCGAACAACGGGTACCGACCCTCGAAAACCCGCGGTCACCTTTCAGGATCAACGGAAATAGGTGAGTTCACCGCTTCGGATTCCGAATACGAGGTCTTGCCGTTCTCGGATTCCGACGATGGTATCGAGTCGCCGGTAATAAAACTGTCCGCGCCTGAACTCTCATCAGGAATCGATGATTTCTTTTGCGATTCGGGATCGGGATTGAACTTTATTAAATTACGCGCTCTTCGCAAAGATATCAATTACGACGCCTCAAAGCGCCGACAATACACCGGACCATCTGGTGAAAAATCATGGTCACTCGGTACTGTGACATTATCGATAAATAACCTGCCGCATACTTTCCACGTTGTTGAAGAATTCGCAACTGACAGTAATGGTTTAATCGGAAGACCTTTCTTGCGTCGCGAAAAAGCCGAATTATCGTTTCACCATAACGCTCTCGTGATGGCCAGCGACCCGATTCGACCTCGACCCTTCTTAAAGTCAGATCAATCTTGTTCACGTGCGACGAGCGGGGTATCTTCCCCGGTCAGGCGAATTTTCACTATAAAGGCGCGTATGCGAGAGCAAATGCCCATTGAGGTGACGAATACGAACTTGACCGAGGGATTCCTACCGCGTATCGATACGGAAGAGGGTTTGTTTATTGGTGACGCGCTGGTCTCGCAAAAAAACGGTGTTTGCCACGTGCTCGCGGTTAACACTCTCGATCACGATGTAGATATAGAGATCGCCCCACAAGAAATTATTCCCTTCGAATATTGCAACGTGGATGGTGATCCTCGATCGGAGAGTGATGACTCAACCGACGGGGGCGTCGAACCACCGGAAGATCGCGTGTCCGCAGTTTTGAAGGCATTGCGTCTTGATAATCTGAACGAGCATGAGCGACAGCACGTGTGTCGTTTGGTCGAGGAGGATCCGATGCGCTTCAAGCTGCCGGGAGACGTTTTACCATGTACCTCGCGTGTCGCCCACCGAATACCTACGGTTGACGACTTACCAATAAATACGCGTCAATATCGTTTTCCTTCGATCCATCGGGATGAGGTTCAATTGCAGGTGGCAAGGAAACTCGAGAACGGAATCATAGTTCCCTCCCAATCGCCCTATAACTCTCCGATATGGATAGTTCCGAAAAAACCTGACTCTCAGGGTAGGCCGCGAATGAGGATGGTGATCGATTTCCGCAAATTAAATGAAAAAACCATATCCGATGCTTACCCATTGCCTAATATACTGGATATATTGGACCGATTGGGTGAGGCACGGTATTTCTCGACCTTTGACCTTGCCAGCGGATTTCAGCAAATCCCAATGGATCCCAGGGATAGCCTGAAAACGGCATTTTCTACTCTCAACGGACATTACGAATACGTTCGAATGCCCGAGGGATTAAAAAATGCTCCCGCGACCTTCCAACGACTTATGGATAATGTATTGCGAGGTCTACAAGGCACTGAATTTAGTTTTAAGGCTTTCACGGCTCTTTATGTAATGAGAAGAGTTTGTGGCTTCCGGATGGAGGCCGTGTTGAGGATCAGCGTTGTGCCGACGTTTCGCAAACGTTACAGTCTGCATCATCAGGGCTGAGAGCTCCGATACTGAAGCTCTCGTGTCTCAGGTATTCCTTATATAGTTGCAGTCATCGTTCTGGATCGCTGCACCAGCCAATCAGATGTTTTAATTGATCAGCTGGTCAATTAAAAAACCGGGAGGACGGTGTGCCAAATAGGATTGACGTGATATCCTCCATCTCTGTTTAGATTGTCCGGATGTTTTCGGATTTCCAAGCCTTCTCGGTGTTTCCTGGAAAAATAGCTGTTTGATGGGGCCAGGCTTTGGGCTTTGTCGAACTGGATGGCATGACCAGTCTCCATCCAATGTTCGGCCAGCGCTGATTGTGTAATATGGCCATATTTGATACACCGTTGATGTTCTTTGATCCGTGTACTGATCTTCCTCCCGGTTTCTCCTATGTACACTTTACCGCATGAGCAGGGTATCTTGTATACTCCTGGTGCACTTAATGGTGGTCTTTGGTCTTTTGCACTCGGAATCACTTGTGCTAGTTTCTTCTGAGGTTTGAAGATGACTCGCACGTTATGTTTTCCAAGGACCCTCCCTATGCGATCGGTTATGCCCTGAAGGTATGGAAGGGAAGTTGTTACGGTTATTTGTCCTTCATTCTCCCTATCAGGTGCTGTAACCGTTTTCGGATCAGCTATTTTTCTTTTTAGATTTTTGATCGTTCTTTCGATGTTGCCTGGCTTGTAGCCATTGTCTCCTAAAGCTTTTCGTAGGTGTTCTAGTTCAACCTCCAAGGAGTCTGGTTCGGAGATCGCTAGAGCTCTGTAGACCAGAGAGCTTATGACCGACTGTTTTTGGGAAGGGTGGTGGTGGGACGTAGCATGGAGGTATCTATCCGTATGCGTTGGCTTCCGGTAAACTTTATGGCCCAAAGTGCCATCGCTTTTCCGTTGAACCAGTACATCCAGAAAAGGAATTTGATTTTCCTGTTCTATCTCCATGGTGAATTGAATATTGGGGTGCTGGGAGTTGAGGAAGGTTAAGAAATGATTGAGGTTTTCTTTGCCGTGACTCCAAATGACGAAGGTGTCATCGACATATCGGAACCAGGTGGAGGGTTTGAGGGAAGCTTCTTGCAGAATTCTGTTCTCGAAGTTCTCCATAAAGATGTTGGCGATGATAGGAGAAATAGGGGAACCCATGGCTGCGCCTGAAGTTTGTTCATAAAATTGGGATTGAAATTGGAAATATGTAGAGTTTAGGCAATGTTCTATGAGGGGCAGTAGGTTAGGGGCAACTTTTTTGGAATTTTTTAACTATGCTTAGGGTTTCATTGGTTGGGACGTTCGTAAACAGGGATACAACATCGAAACTCACTAAAATGTCTTCTGGTTGTACCTTGATAGTCTGGATCTTGTTCACAAAATCCCGGGAGTTTTGGATATGGGAGTTGTTGAGGCCTACGAGTTCCTGCAAAGGTTTGCAGAGAAAACGTGCCAAATGATATGTAGGACTGCCTATGTTGCTAACAATGGGCCTTAGTGGGATGTTGTTTTTGTGTATTTTTGGCAGACCGTAAAGCCTGGGTGGTAGGGATTCCTTGGGTGTTAGGGCTTTGGTTAGGTTTTCTGATAGACCAGCCTTCTTTAGAAGTGTTGTTGTTTTCTTTTCTACACTCGATGTGGGGTCACGTGATAATTTCTTGTACGTGTTGGTGTCCTCGAGCAGGTTCAAAATTTTACTGCAGTAGTCCGTTTTATCCATGATGACAGTTGCATTCCCTTTGTCAGCTGGTAGTATTAAGATATCCTTGTTCTTCTTCAAATTGTGAAGAGCAAGGTGTTCTTCCTTCGTGATATTCTGCTGCGGAGGTTTTGCCTTATGTAGAATATTGCTTATCCGTTTCCTGATGTCGTTGCCAGTATCCAGTGGGAGACGATAGATGGCCGTTTCCACCTGGCTGATGATTTCTCTGGTTGGAATTTCTGTCGGTGTAATGGCGAAATTGTGCCCTTTTGCGAGGACTGATGTTTCAGCTGCGGAGAGTGTGTGGTTACTTAGGTTTTTAACTGTGTGGGTTAGGATGGGCTGCTTTGATTGCGGACATAGTTTCCTGAATTTTTCTATTTGATTCTTGGATCTTAGGTCTGCACAGTGGAGGGCTTGTTCGTGAGTGACACGGTCAAGATCTTCCCACAGCTGTGGTTCCAAAGAGTCAGATAGAAGTAGGTGAAGTTTAAGGAGTTTTTGGGAATTTTGGTCCAAAAGCTTTTTGGTGACAGATATTCTCTCTTTCACCAGTCTCAGCGAGGCCTGGTGGAGGATAGTTTTGGCTTGTTTTGATGGAAAGGGGTTTTTCAATTGAAAACATTTTGGTACCACTTGATGGTCGCGGCACCTTTTTAGGAATGTTAACGAGCACAGTTGGATGTGCAGAGTTTTCCTGAGTTTGGAAAAGGTGTTAACAGAACCCAAAATAGCCTCTCCGTGTAGGCGTCTGATTTTAGTTTTAAGGCTTTCACGGCTCTTTATGTAATGAGAAGAGTTTGTGGCTTCCGGATGGAGGCCGTGCTGAGGATCAGCGTTGTGCCGACGTTTCGCAAACGTTACAGTCTGCATCATCAGGGCTGAGAGCTCCGATACTGAAGCTCTCGTGTCTCAGGTATTCCTTATATAGTTGCAGTCATCGTTCTGGATCGCTGCACCAGCCAATCAGATGTTTTAATTGATCAGCTGGTCAATTAAAAAACCAAAGCCCTAACCTAACCAAAGCCCTAACACCCAAGGAATCCCTACCACCCAGGCTTTACGGTCTGCCAAAAATACACAAAAACAACATCCCACTAAGGCCCATTGTTAGCAACATAGGCAGTCCTACATATCATTTGGCACGTTTTCTCTGCAAACCTTTGCAGGAACTCGTAGGCCTCAACAACTCCCATATCCAAAACTCCCGGGATTTTGTGAACAAGATCCAGACTATCAAGGTACAACCAGAAGACATTTTAGTGAGTTTCGATGTTGTATCCCTGTTTACGAACGTCCCAACCAATGAAACCCTAAGCATAGTTAAAAAATTCCAAAAAAGTTGCCCCTAACCTACTGCCCCTCATAGAACATTGCCTAAACTCTACATATTTCCAATTTCAATCCCAATTTTATGAACAAACTTCAGGCGCAGCCATGGGTTCCCCTATTTCTCCTATCATCGCCAACATCTTTATGGAGAACTTCGAGAACAGAATTCTGCAAGAAGCTTCCCTCAAACCCTCCACCTGGTTCCGATATGTCGATGACACCTTCGTCATTTGGAGTCACGGCAAAGAAAACCTCAATCATTTCTTAACCTTCCTCAACTCCCAGCACCCCAATATTCAATTCACCATGGAGATAGAACAGGAAAATCAAATTCCTTTTCTGGATGTACTGGTTCAACGGAAAAGCGATGGCACTTTGGGCCATAAAGTTTACCGGAAGCCAACGCATACGGATAGATACCTCCATGCTACGTCCCACCACCACCCTTCCCAAAAACAGTCGGTCATAAGCTCTCTGGTCTACAGAGCTCTAGCGATCTCCGAACCAGACTCCTTGGAGGTTGAACTAGAACACCTACGAAAAGCTTTAGGAGACAATGGCTACAAGCCAGGCAACATCGAAAGAACGATCAAAAATCTAAAAAGAAAAATAGCTGATCCGAAAACGGTTACAGCACCTGATAGGGAGAATGAAGGACAAATAACCGTAACAACTTCCCTTCCATACCTTCAGGGCATAACCGATCGCATAGGGAGGGTCCTTGGAAAACATAACGTGCGAGTCATCTTCAAACCTCAGAAGAAACTAGCACAAGTGATTCCGAGTGCAAAAGACCAAAGACCACCATTAAGTGCACCAGGAGTATACAAGATACCCTGCTCATGCGGTAAAGTGTACATAGGAGAAACCGGGAGGAAGATCAGTACACGGATCAAAGAACATCAACGGTGTATCAAATATGGCCATATTACACAATCAGCGCTGGCCGAACATTGGATGGAGACTGGTCATGCCATCCAGTTCGACAAAGCCCAAAGCCTGGCCCCATCAAACAGCTATTTTTCCAGGAAACACCGAGAAGGCTTGGAAATCCGAAAACATCCGGACAATCTAAACAGAGATGGAGGATATCACGTCAATCCTATTTGGCACACCGTCCTCCCGGTTTTTTAATTGACCAGCTGATCAATTAAAACATCTGATTGGCTGGTGCAGCGATCCAGAACGATGACTGCAACTATATAAGGAATACCTGAGACACGAGAGCTTCAGTATCGGAGCTCTCAGCCCTGATGATGCAGACTGTAACGTTTGCGAAACGTCGGCACAACGCTGATCCTCAACACGGCCTCCATCCGGAAGCCACAAACTCTTCTCAGGCACTGAATTGTTTATATACCTTGATGATGTCGTAATATTTGCCAAAACATTGGAAGAGCATGAAAAAAAGGTTCGCAGGCTATTTGAACGATTGCGACAAGCCAATCTTGTCCTTGAGCCAGATAAATGTGAATTCCTCCGAAAGGAAGTCGCTTATCTTGGACACATTATCGGTCGAGATGGGCTAAGGCCCGATCCAAAAAAATTGGAGGCTGTGAAGAAATTCCCGACCCCAAAAACGGCAAAGAATGTTCGGCAGTTCCTCGGACTTGCCGGATATTATCGACGTTTCATCGCGAATTTTTCTGGTCGCGCGAAACCCCTTTCAGAACTATTGAAGAAGGGTAAACCCTTCTCCTGGGGAGTCGAGCAGCGACGCAGCTTCCGAAGCCTACGCAGAGCTCTGTGTAGAGAACCGATTCTTCAATATCCCGATTTTAATCGTCCTTTTACTCTGACTACCGATGCGTCTGACTTTGCAGTCGGAGCGGTGTTGGGACAAGAGCATAACGGCATGGACCTCCCTATCGCTTATTTCTCGCGCATTCTCCTGAAGGCCGAGGTTAACTATGGCACAACAGAGAAAGAATGTCTCGCGGTGATAAAAGCTTTAGAGAATTTTCAGCCGTATCTATATGGTCGCAAATTCAAATTAATTAGCGATCATGAGCCGCTTAAATGGATAGGTTCAATGAATGATCCAGGTAAGAGGTTAATACGATGGCGTCTAATTTTGCGAAATTACGACTACGAATTTGTCTACAAACCGGGTCGATTAAATATCAACGCTGATGCTCTCTCGCGAAACCCGTTCAATTCATTCAGTTCGGAATCCAGCGAGAGCGAGTCGGCCGACGAAATAGCGAAAGTATTGCCCATACAACGCCTTAAGAGTGAGACAAGTAGACCAAGGGTCTATTCAGATCCTCAGCGGGGTCCGTCAATACGTTCGCATCGAACTCCGTCTACGAGCAAAAACCCGAAGGTACCCGAAGCGCTTGGCGTAAGCGTCGTTGCCGCTCGGACTCGTAGTCGAGTAGCCTCGGGACTTGCCCCTCGCCCTACGCCCCTCGCCACGGAGATCTCCGAATCTAGCTCCCAAGAACAGGCGCGACCGATACAACGTTTGCATCGTAGCATGCTCCCTGCCCCTCTCCTTCCGCCTCGAAGGGCCGGAAGGCCGCCTAAACGACGTCCCGAGGAGGGCAGAGAGCGACCTTTCCCGGCGAAGCCGATCGAGACCCCCTCCCCCGCGGAAACGGCTGTCATCGTGAGTCCCCCCGCGAGTGACTCCGAAGATAGCACACCCGTGGAGGAAATGGTGCAGGTACAAAAAAAGGGTATGACACAGGAACTGCAACGATCTTTTAACCAATTTCATGAGTCGCTTCGGCAATTCGAGGAAAAGTTTGAAAAGGATCCGGAAGCTTCCTCGGATCTCGAACAGACTCTCTTACCGGAATACGTGTCCGATGGAGACGAAGTGGACGAGGAGGCTCAGGAATTACTTAATGAATTAGACCCTTTTTGCAAGGAAAAGGGAGATGTCGAACTCGCTCGTCGCATCGATCAGCTAACCCAAAAATCACAGTCACTGACCGAAGAAGAACTCTTGAGACGCACGAGTCTTGCGGGTATTAGAACGAAGCCTGAAAATGAGCAAAGCCATACTATACTATGCGATAGTATGATGCCCGAGGGGCCCGTGGCCGCCTCAACTATGCTACAGGAGACGGTAGTGGAGCGAGATGCACCCGCGCTCCCCTCCTCGCCCCCTCGCCGTAGAGCTCCATCGCTACCTCGGACGCTTCGTTCAGAGACTCCCGCAATTCCATCTTCCCACGAGCAGAACGACCGAGCCGTGTCTACGGACGAGAGGCCATCATGCTCTTTCCTCCCCTCCTTGCCTCAGTCTCCCCGGGTCCAATCGCTTGAGCCGGGTTCTCCGACGGGCGTTCAACGCATGTTGACGAAGGAGACAACAACAGAAACGGCGAGAACCCCCGTCGTAATGCTAGACGACAAAACGTCTCGCCGTCGCTCAAAGGCTCAGGCCATGGACGAGAATAATGCGACGCGGGGAAATGAAGAAAACATACTTTCCAACGAATCCCTCATAACTGGAACACGCGAATGCTTAACATATTGTCGAGACAATATTGCTCATTTTATTTCCTCGGATGGGGAATTCGTTGACCCAAATGGAAAGTTATTGTCCGACTTGGTCATGGTTGATCCAACATCAATAAAGGAAAAGAATTTCAATACTGGTCAAATCGCCATTACCCCGCTCGGTCAATACAAAGTTTATAGCCTAATAATAAAGCGTCGTTACTATGACGAAACGAGTCCAGAAAACATTCGTCTGGGTCTAGAAAATTTAAGACGATTGTTAAATAATTCAGACACTAAAACTCTCCGAGTTGCTCGACATGGCGGCCCTACCGACGACTTACCGGCGGAATGTTTATTGGAAATGATTCATGAAATTTTCGGAAATTCTGGAATTTCCATTGTAATCTGCTATGGTAAAACCAAAATACCGAGTGTCGAAGAGCAGGATAGAATAATCTATGAAGCTCACGACAGTCTTCTCGGGGGTCACAAGGGCGTAACAAAAACGTATCGTAGAATACGCGAGCGTTTCTACTGGCCTACCTTACGTAACGACGTTCAAAACTATATCCGTCATTGTAAGGGTTGCCAGGAGCAGAAACTCGTTCGAGCAAAAACTCGCGAGCCGATGCTTATCACTGACACACCCGCCGACACGTTTGATAGAATATCCGTGGACACCGTTGGTCCATTGCCGATGTCTCCTCATGGTAACCAGCATATATTAACTATGCAGGACCACTTGTCAAAATATTGCCTAGCGGAACCGGTTCCGGATTTAAAAGCTCAAACGATCGCAGAAGCTTTAGTGCGACGATTGTTTAGCCAGTTCGGAGCGCCCCGAGCAATTCTTTCCGATCGCGGTACGTCATTTACGAACCACCTTCTCAGAGAAATTTGCAAGATCTATAAAATTCGATTGCTCACTACCTCGGGGTATCGGCCGCAGACCAACGGCGCTCTAGAACGTAGTCACATCGTATTAACGGAATACATCAAACAATACGTTAATAAATACGATGATTGGGACCGTCTGTTGCCATTTGCCGAGTTTTCCTATAATACCAGCGTTCATGAGGCGACAAATTTTACGCCGCACGAACTCGTTTATGGGAAGCTCGCTCGACAACCGAGTGAATTTCCTACGGATGAAAAGCTCCCCTCCCACAATTCCTTCCTTACTGAACTCATCAAACGACAATGCGAAGTCCGTGAATTAGCCGGTAAGAGTATTATTCAAGCCAAGGAACGGTCAAAGCTATATGATGATAGGAAAAGCCGTCCCTTTGAAGGTCAAGTGGGAGATGAAGTTTACGTATTAAAAGAACCGCGTAAGGGAAAATTCGACAATCGATATCACGGCCCCTATACAATTGTACAAATTTCGGATAAAAGTAATGTCATCCTCCAGACTGTAAACGGAGAGAGATTCCGTAAGCATGTAGATAAGGTGAAGTTAGCGTACACGTAGTATAGCAGTGTGAGGAGTGATTATGTGTGAGTCGGGAGGGTGTGAGAAGGTGATCCCGAGTGTAACGGCGTCATCTTACAGGTCCCACTGACATACGCCACGATGTTGTGCGTGGTCATCGCGACGCTGGCGTGCACACTCGTACGGGGGCTGCCAGCGTCCAATACTACGTACCGAGTCACACTTATACAAGACTGTTCCGGCTTATACTACGAGCGCCTACCACCACTACAAATACAACAGGCTGATTGGAGAGTCACTGTATTCATCGACGTGGCAAGATTCGCACGTACTTTCCCGACGGATGAGACATTACTGACACAGACCTATAACGATTGTAACAAATATAGTCCTCCAGCAACATGCAACGAGTTGTTGCGACGTGACTACCATAATACACGACTAAAACAGGCCCAAGAACTCGTGTTTGAGTTGTGGTCGGCAATCGATGACGCAGGATTACAATCTGCATCGGCGAAGGGTCCTTCTACAATTCATAAACGATCTGCTCCATTCGGTTTTATTGGCTCAATCAGTTGATCGATGTTCGGAACTCTCAACGAGGAGGACGCCAAATATTTGACCGATCAGATCGATCAGTTATATTCCAACAATCAGGAGCTAGCCCATCTGATGGAAAAACAGATGCATATCACCACTTCCAAGCTACAAGATCTCGATAAAAACCATCAGATCGAGAGTGAACGAGTCAATCGTGTATTCCACCTCGTATTGGAGATGCATAAAGACCTTCAAGCTGCCAATAACCGATCGATGCTCCACCAGTACCATGCCATGCTTGTGAATTATGCAGGCAGGCTTGAAACCAAACTCGATAGGTATATTGAAGCTTGTCGAGAATATCTGCGAATAATTGCAGCAGCTCGAGAAGGGAAATTCGAGCCCGTCATGCTACACACGGAAAGGCTCAAAGCAATAGCGAAGGAAGCTCAACTCCGATCCGACGGACTCGAGTTCCCCATACCACTCGAACATTTACGACCGGAGTCCTTGACCTCAATCGTGCGCACGGATTTGATTTCTCATCATGACAAAGTCCTGATAATAATTCATATACCATTATTGGATCGTATGAAATATGATTTTTATCAGATACGATCATGGCCGGTGCCGCAGCAATTCAACAATTGTACAGGAACGGCTTACATCAATCCAGCCGCCCCATACATCGCGATCTCGGCGGATCAACGAACGTATTTCCTCGCTGATTCGGCATACCGAGCCACGTGCAAGCAAGTGGAGCGAAGACTAATTTGCACGGCGGGAATCCCCGTGTACGACGCCGCCATCGCCGAAACATGTGAGCTTTTAATGCTAATCAGGCCCTCGCATCAAGTTCTGAGAACTTGCGATGTACGAATAAAGTCTCAACACGATGTACATTGGATCTATCTGCCAACGCAGGGTGGATGGCTCTATTCCCTACCACGAGAGACGACGGTTCGAGTTGTCTGCCCGAATACGTTGCATCAATCTGTGCAATTGAAGGGAACAGGTCTATTACAACTTGACCCTAACTGCTATGGAACGACCCATGGAATTACTTTGGCTGGTATGCGCACGTATGAGAATACGATACAATACGACTACCAACCAGGCGTAACGTTAAATGTATCCACGCTCGTTCCCGCTATGAGTAACGCTACGGGAACCTCGTTGCGCCCGTCGCTCTCACCCCGAAGTGATAAGGGCTCTAGCTGGGATAGACACGGCGATGGAGAGTCTCTCTACGCGATTGAGCAAGAGGTTCACGCCGTCGGTGAACGTCGGAGAGAGAAAGCACATCAACAGTACATCACGTATGCTGGCTTTGCTGGTCAGGCCTGCATAGCCCTCGGTATACTACTCTATCTCTCTCGGGGATGGTTGACGCTCTCACTCGCGCGCGCATGTAGAGCGTTAGTTTGTGCTGCAAGGAAAGACGCCGCTAAAGTAAATGACGCCGAAATCGAAATCCAACCTCCGGCACGACATAATGCTGTTTATGCTACGGTCCGTCGCCGAACCGAGAAAGAGCTTGTTGAAGGCAATGTAACACAATCCTCGGGATTAGAAGCGCACGGGGCCCCT
Organism: Ophion obscuratus; assembly: GCA_964007375.1. NCBI lineage: Eukaryota > Metazoa > Arthropoda > Insecta > Hymenoptera > Ichneumonidae > Ophion > Ophion obscuratus. The sequence goes on along the minus strand of OZ023317.1, from coordinate 7,424,670 downwards.
ATCGACCCCGCGCCTCGCCAACTTCGTCGCCAAGAAGCGCTAGTCCCGTAGACGACTTCACTCAAGACAAAGGTGATTCGGACGGCCCTATGAGCAATCCCTTGTCGCTCCCGGAGGAACCAACGGATAACCTCAAAATCAAGAAGAATCGTCCGATGACATTTCACTCACAACCTGTGCGGGCGCCGCGGTATGAGTATGTGTGTGTGAGATGACGCGCCGTAACTGTAAGTCTGACATCTATATATACCATTATTGTTCTGATTCTGTTAATTCCTGTTGTCGACGAGGACGTCGACTGATCTCAAGGGGGGGTGGGTGTCACGAGCCGTTCTTTTCATTTTCTTTCGAGAATTTCGCAAGAGCGGCCGTGCCTCGTGCCTTCCCAGGGTGCGGTGACCTCCGCGATCACCAGGAATGTGCAGAGTCGGGGTGGCGTGAGTTTGGCTGCGTTCGACCACTCAGGGCTCGATCACGCGGTGCTGACGGAGCGGAGTCTCCTTTTTCGTTTTCTCTTCACTTTTCCATCCCCGCTCTCCAACAATAATTATAACCATTGTTGAAGAGCGAGAAATACTTTTCTCCCAATTTAGTCTCCAGTAGAACTCCGAACTATCGAGTACTGGAAAAAAGGCTCCTACCCGTTAGCCTTCGCATAGCGTGCCGTAAATCTCGCGGATACAGTACAACCCCTTTGTAACCGTCGTTTAGTCGCGTGGGTTGTTAGCTGTCCCGTGAAGTTGCTCGTGTCGCGAATATAAGTCTCGGGCCGATAATTTAAGATCTTATAATATTTCCTTAATTATACCGGTATTCTTATTATTTGGCGATAGTCGCAGTACGTGCGCTGAAGTTAAATTAGCAATAAATTTTCCGATCAATTGTATTACTTCGATAACACTCTGCGAGTGTTACACTATCAACAATACCATCTCGTGCCTCCGCGTCATTGTGTACCACCTCCACGCAGTCACTCGCAGTGATTCAGCGACATCGAAGTGTAAGTCGCTCATACCTATATTGTAACGTTTGTACGGTGTGCGGGAGAGTGTATGTGTAGGCATGAGAGTGTGTGTGTAGGACGTCGCACCGAGGCTCCTTGCGCTATCATATGTCAGACTCGCGTCAGCTATTCGCCTTTTAAACGCGCGTTATATCGCATTCCTTTTAATTTTCTTTAATCTTTATTTGTATTTTCTCATTCCTTATTGGTATAATATACGTTAATTATTGGTTGGGTGAATCTATGTATTATCGTTATTTTCCTATTTCACCCATTTCAGGACACAAAATAAGCGGGCCCGTATGGGACGCAAAGTAGAGAGGGCCCACATAAATAATTTAACTCGTGCTTCTCGCGAGTAGAGTTGTGGGGAAATAAATACCCCGTGCCTTCGGCACGTAACAATATCTTACGAGTATTTTCCGATTAATTGAATGTAAATCAGACCATTATTCACCGAAATACATAACTTTGAAGGACGCCGTGGACGCTGCATGCAAATCGTACTCAAAACTTTAAACTCGTTTTTCTCAAATCCATGTTTTCGAAGTCGGTGATCAATGTAACTCGAGAACGACTTTACCGATCGGGTTGAAATTCATATCACTTCTTCTATACATAGTTTTCCTCCGGATGAACGAAGGATTTTTTTGATAGTTATTTTTTTTATAGTCAATTTTTGTAAGTGAAATTTTGGTCAAAACAACACTTTTGACTTTCAACGTCCGCCATTTTGTGAAAAATGGAAATTTTTCAAAACCCTTCGTTCAACCGGAGCATTATATCATTAACTAAAGATTCCCCCCTGTTTTGTTGGTTTCACATAATCCGTCACAGCGTGAGAGTGATCACCGCAAAACCTGTTTTTTTACAGCGTTCTTGGCCATTGATACGTATCGGCTTATTTTGAAACATATTTCTTTAAAAAAATTATAATGTTTACATTAAATATATATCTTTTAAACGGAAGAACTTTTGTTGTAAATTATTTTATCGTTTGGCCGAAAAAAATCGGAAAAAGGCCTTTTTTTAACGTTCCAACTAGACCTCACTCCTTAACCGATTTTATGTATGAAGAGACGCGACAGCGTCTTGACGCCAAGTAAAGAATTTTAAAAAAATCGACGCCACTGATCGATGCCATGACCGACTGACGAACACGCCGCGATGCTTTATACAGTAAGATGGGCTTTTAGCAGACGACTTTGAACTGTAAATCGACATTACGCGAAAACGCGGTGACAAATGTAATGACATTTTACCAATGTAATGTGATTTTTTCTTATCGGTTTTGTTTTGGTCATTTTTCGATCCGTGTACTCAATCCCCTTGATCTCATAATATTCACCGAATTTCCGAACGAACTTACGACTAGAAATTGTTCAAATAAAGTCATTCAGCCTTGTCATAAACATGAAACGTACGCCCTGATTAGGGTTCATTAACATTTGTCTGTCAACATCCGCAGTAGACGCATTTGAGACGCTCTGCGTAGCCGCGAGGGCGCCAAATCCGGGCGAACGCAGCGCCTCGGAGTAGCATCGCCTGCTACTAGATTTTTCGATTTAATGTGTACCGTGATCTGAAAGCTTAACCGCTAAGGCTCGGTCCACAACTCTCGGTTAACCGAGTTAACCCCAGTTTAGCCCGCTAAGCGTGGTTCTGATTAGTCCAGTCGCCTTTAAACTTCGGTTAACACGGTTAACCGAGAGTTGTGGATCCGGGCCCAAGTTGGGTTAGGCTGTGCAAAAAATATAAACTTTATTTTATCTTAAGAAAAGTTAGAAGTGCAAAGAAGTTAAAAAAGAATTGGCACATTTCAGGGCTATTTTAATTCAAGGAAGGTTGTTACCTCGAAAGAAAAACAAACGGCTCTTTTCAGAGCCAAAAATAAATTTGACGCAAATTCTTTACATCGCAGATTCAGACCTAAAAAATTCTCTGACATTATAGATAAGGCAATAATCGATTTACGTGGTAACGGAGGAAATAAAGGCCAATCACATGAAATCTTCTAGCACCGGATAAAGCTAAGAAAAAATAATCACATACCTTCTACATCCAAACATTGTGCATGCATCATAGAAAAAAATGAACAAGCTTGGCATCAATTTTTCTATAAATGCCATTGACTGCTTAAAAGAATTACGTATAGTCGCATGAAGATTAATAAATTGCCTTGCGTTAGTGTTTTTAATTGCGTATACGATGACTGCAAAATCTCTACTTCGCAGTGTGCTCTCTGCGCTTTGCAAGAGACGAAAGCTCTTTTGGGATACTTTTGTGTGGCAAACCCAGTTCTACCCTACGTCAACCGAAAAAACTTTGTTCAGATATAACAATTGCGAAAACCTCACCTCTCGCTGTACTCACAATAGTGTCCATGCGAAGAACTACAAGTGATGAAAACAATGTTTTGTCGGACTTTCTCCACAGTACTGTTCATGTGAAAAACTCTGAATAACATTTCATAACTGACTTCAGAGGGATGCAGTGAATCAGCAGAAGATTTCTCTTGCCGCTGAACAAGATGACAAGTTGTACAAGCTATGGAAAATTGAATAACTTGCCCGACTGTTTATCAAACTTGGCATTTTGTTTAACGGGGAGAGATATGTTATGATGATTCAATGAATCCCTCCGAAGAAAGTTTGAAATGTTACTCAGAGGTTTTCACGTGGACAGTACTGTGAAGAAAGTCTAATGAATCGTTGCTTTCAACCCTTGTGGTTCTTCGCATGGGCACTAATGCAAGTACAACGAAAGTTGATATTTTCCCAATTTTTATATGCGAACAAAGTTTCTTTGGAGTATGCGGTAGAGAAATTTGTATGCGGTTCAGGAGTATCTGCATAAAGCTTGTGTCTTTGAATAGCGCAGAAAGACTGTAAAGTGCAGCTTTCGCACTCACCGTAAACGTAGTTATAAGCGCTGATGCAAGTTAATCCATTTGTCTTGACAACAAAAAATGTAATTTTCCAAGACAATGAATATTCATAGAACAACTGATGCCGAGCTTGTTCGCATAGTTCTGTAATGCATCCGCAATGTTTGGACCTAGAAGGTGGGAAATTATTGAGTGGTTTAAATGTTTTGAACGAAAATTCCTTTGAAAAAAGAGAATCCTGAACTTGATTACGAAAATATTTCAAGTACGGCCGAGTTACATGTATTAATATTTTCTATTTTTCAATTTGTATGATTAAGGAGCGTCTTCTTTTTGTAAATTGAGGTCGTGAATTTCTACCAAAGTATGTAAAAACGTTTGAAGCATTTTCACAGCCTGCACCGGCCAAAAAAAGTTTGAGCATTTGAGGAGAATTCATTTTCGATCAAGAAAAAGTTTGAGAATTTGATAAGAATTTATTTTAGTTCCAAAAAAGTTTGAGCGTTTAAGAATTCATTTTCGTTCTATTCCAACAATGCAAACTTCAGCGTTCTGGAGTTGGGATCACAAAGATTAAGAGAACAAAAAAATTATAATAATTTTTCAGTGATTTTCAAGTTGGTCTATCTCCGCGAAAAATCACCAAAGGACAAAATTAAAAAAAACATTTCAAAGGTTAGAATCTCTAGATTTCAAGCTTCCACTTAAATATTGTTCGCTCTTTTGTTATTAATAAATTAAAAGAAACGTCGCAAAGGAAAATGTCCGATTTTTGTTCAGAAAAATTGTACAGACAAGGAAAAATTTGTTTGATTAATGACGCAATCAGACGTACTTTACTTAAATCGCCCTTTCTATTTTGATCTTTAAAACAAGTATATACCAATTACATGATCGAAGTAACATGATGCTTTCGACTTTAACAATCAATAGCTCATGGACCAATCATCGTACACGAATTTAAAGGGCAGTTCTGGAAAGGTGAAAATATTCTCTTCAAGGTAAGAAAAAACCATTTTTAATCAATTTGTTTTCGGTGAGATGTGCAGTTAAAAAATGTTAAAAATGCCGTTTATTCTTTAAAGTACAAAAGTTATGACATCTTTGCGGATAGCTATCGCGAATATTATGCTCAGGTATTTTTTCAAAGTTGATAGTATCAACAAAAAGTATGCTAAGCGTAAAGTTTTCCCGATTTTTTCCCTGTAGCCCGAATGATGAAAGTGTTGAATTTGGTAAAAAAAATCTGAAGGAGAACCATTATTGTTTTCAGCCACTGTTATTTCGCTTACTCGGTAAAAAATTATTTTCCGACATTTACGGGTATTTTCACTCATGTAAAGAGAGAATCTGTACAAAGAAAAAGGTTTAACTTCTTTTCAATAAACAAAAATCTCTTTTTTTAAAAAAGGGAATTTACTTTTTTCGTTTGTGGATGTCTTATTGAATAATAACAAAAATATCCTCTCAAAATAAAAAGTTCCATTCGTTGACCGTTTTTTTGTTTGAGAAATGGATGTTAAAAGTTGTAGCCCGTCTGTATTTCCTATACTTTTATTAATGCAAAATTAATTTTCTCATAAATTAGCATATTGGGAATTCTTCGTGGAAAAAAATCGTAAAAAGAAAAAAAAAACAAGTTCTATTGATTTCTTCAAAAAAAAATGGTCGGTAATAAGAATAATGTTTTAAACGAGTTTGAAATTGCAGACGTCTAGTTTGTTCAGGTATATTGAAGTTCCCCTTTCAAAAACATCTGAAATCTCCTGGAAAACTTTTTTTTAAGTAAAAAAACGCCAAGTAAAAAAATCGCTTGAAATCGTTATCGCTTTTTTTACTATATAAAAAATTCTGATTTATATCCAATATCTCAAACTATACTTTTTATTTCCGTTCAAAAAATGGGTTCATTATACTTCTTTAAGGGGAGGGTAGGAGTTTCAGCGTGAAAAAAAACACTTTTTTGCCAATTTTTTTCAACTATATGGATAGAGTACATTTATTGAAATCTTTTGTACATTGTTAAGAGTCATTTCAAGACCATTCCGTAAAATTTGTGCGCGAAAATATCCACAAACAAGCCGGTGACGAAGCTTTTCCAAGAACGCCTTTGGAAAAACACGATTTGCGGTGTTCACTGTATCTCAGCTAGAAATTATCTGAAATCAAGTACCATTAAAATTTAATCAAAGTATCATCAAATCCTCCCCCCAACGGTATTTGATAATTTTTTTTCATTTCTAAATTTTTGGTGGTCACGTAAAATGAAAAGTGCAGTTTTTTACGAAAAATTCCGCCATTTTGGAGGTGGAAAACCCCTTCAATGTGAAAAAATCTCCAACTAACTGTTGGGGGGGGGGGGGGAATTTTATATGTAGAAAGTGTGTACCAAATTTGAAATAAATCGGTCATGTAGATTTCAAATGGCAGTGAACACGGACTTTGAAAAAGTGGTGTCGAGAAAAACGCGTTTGAAATTATAGAAACTAAAAAGTGATTTATTTTCCACTTCGACTGAATCATCGATTCCAGCTCCATAGAGTAGACTTCCTGCAGCAGCTTCAATGTCTTGAGCCTCTTTTTTTCAAGTCTTTGCCTTATCCTGGCTTCTTTGCTCTGCTTCTCAGCTTGAATCTCGGCCCAGTGCAGCCATATCGCGCGTAAAAGTTACCCCCTCTCTAGTGTCTTACGCGCCCATCACACAATCATAGTAGCGCGTGTTCGTGAGCGAGCGACGCTCGGATATCTTCGGAAAGAGCCGAGCACGGTCGAAGTTTCCCGACCGCGCCTTCGGCAGCTACACCAACACATGGACGCTGAGCACGTTCATGTGCGGCCAAGCCGAAACGAAGGCTTCAAGGGCAAAAGCAATCTGAGCACGACTCGCGCATGACGTCACCCGACAGCACGCGCGAGGCTTTTAGATGATTTCAATGGCAGGGTGTCAGTTCTGCACAGTGCAGTTTGACACCGAGTCAGCCCGCCAGTTCAACTCTCCACTGTTCAATTCGACGAAGCGGGCAGTTTGACACAGAACCAATTCGACGGCCGTAGCAGCTTGACATTTCCCCGACGCTCGCGTATCCCCACTCTTCAGATTCCGGCCGGGCGATTCGCTGCCCTGTGTCAGTTTGACACCGAGTCCTCCCTACACAGCGTAGCGTGCTCAACTTACATTTCCTAGCGGCTGTACTTTTTTCGAATCACCCATACCCGGGAACGAGAAATTATACGAGCAAAATGTTTTCGCATGTACCGACTACCCGCTCTGTCAGTTCTCTAGTTTATCGACTGATTTTGAATGGAAATTTCACGAGCGGCATATTCTTATAACTTTATTCTTTAATAATGCCACGAACATATATTTAGTCTCTAAAATTTTTTATTCTTCCATAATTCGGGAAAAAGCGTCATTTTTGAGTACTTGAGAATAACGATAAGCAATACTAAGAGAACTGAAAACTTATATAATAATCGTGTGAAAGAAAAACTGGTGGCCTCGTACAGTTGGACAGTTTTTCGTTGCCGTTAAATATAGGATAATGTTCTTCAAGAGGATGTTTAATTTTGTTCTGAATTTCGTTTCTTGTGGCTCTTGGTTTATTCGTAAAAATCATCGTGCAAAGTCTAAATTTTATAATCAACTTTTTAATCGTCAAAAATATCGCTGAAAAAAGCATATGCAGTTACAAGAAATTAATATCATGAAACGATTAGAAATAATATTGTTGTCAATATTCCTCATATATGTTCCTTTCATTACAGATTGAAACGTCCACATTATTATTATCCATGTTGTTCAAATACTTAATGCCAAAGAACAGTGCATGTCGGATATATTTATTTTTCATTAATGTGTGACATGTCGTCTACTATATATGAAAAAATTGAATCATCGTATAACATGAATACGCTGTGTTGAAAAGCGCAGAATCATTAAGGGGGGGGGGGGGGGGGGGTGGAAGGTTAATTTGCTATAAAAAAGCATATTTTCGATATTTTTTGTTGGCGTACTGTTAATATATATTTATTTATATAATTAGTATAAAATAAAAGGACATTTGAAGAATATTCTGTGAAATTTTCGTTAATAATTGTGCAGAAATGAGCCAGTGACAGGAAATCTTCTGAGACCACAAAAAAAAGTTACATTGCGGTGAACTGCATAACTCACCACTGGATCACCCGAAAAAAAATTCAACAAGATCGTATTATTTAATAAGTTTCTTGAGGTAACGCTGTCGAGTTTTTATTTTTATTTTTATTTCTTTTCAATTTTTAGTCAGACTTAGAAGACAAAATAGCGATTTTTAATTTAAAAAATTGGAACCTTTATTATTGCAAAATGGATTAAAATGATAAAAAAAACCGACAGCGTTACCTCAAGAAACTTATTAACTAATACAATCTTCTTGGATTTTTCTCGGATGATCCAGTGATGAGTTATGCAGTTCACTGCAATTTTTTTGTGGTGTCTGCAAAGATGTGCTGTTCTGCATAATTATTAATGAAACTTTTACAGAATATTCTTCAAATGTCCTTTCATTATATACTTCTTACACAAATAAATATATATCAACTGTGTCGTAAAAAAAATTATCGTAAATATGCTTTTTTTCGTAGCGAAATACCCCCCGCCCCCTCCCCTTAACACGTCTAGCCACCCTGGCCACTCGAAAAATGGGTATTATTTTTTAAAAGTCATAAACTCAACAGTATAAAACAATATATGTTAATTTTTTAACCTAAGGTAAGAGACAGCTTTGAAAATGCCTCAAATAAATATTATTTTAAAGTATTATAGGACGAATATTATTATAAGATAAATTTCCGTTCCAGGCAAACAACGAAAAAGCATCTTCGTTGGTTGGATGAAAAAAAAGTTTTTTTTTCATGTTGGTAAGTAACGAAGTAACTTGGCTCGGATCAGTACAGTAAATACTGAAGCGAAGGAACGGATTTATAAATAAAAGGATCATTGTCGAATTTTTGCCAATACTTGTGGTTTTATATATTTAACTCTTTAAAAAAATGCACAGCCGTTTCAGATATTTTTTTTATGCTACAATTCACATCCAACATTAATAACTGTTCATATAAACATCCTTATAACTATTTTCAGTTCTGTGACAATTGACAAATATTATATATTAGATTCCTTTTTATCACATCACATTATTTATCACATATTGAATGCATTGTTTTCACATATTCGCAGTCATTCAAGTGTACATGTTTTTACAACTAATTAATATTATTAACGTTCGTGTACATATTGGTGCATTTATATTAAGATACATTTTTTTTGGGGGTAAGTATTGCACAGTGATTTAAAGCGCTGTCCGCCGAGTAACAAAGGCCATAGTCGGGTAAGTAGGGGAAAATGGCCCCCGCATTTTCGCCATCGAAATTTGGAGTATATTCTGAGGTATAAAAAAAAAAAGTTTCTGAAAATTTCATGCCCGTCAACGCAATGGTTTTCGAAAAATGATTTTTTTTAATATAAAAAAAAATTCCGGAAACGGTTCAGTGGATCGATTTGATTTTTTTTGGTCCTTGTTACGATCAAACGTGTTACGAAATAAAATTATGGAACATCTTGCGAAAGATTAAGGTTTAAAAAAAAATTATGTTCCTTGTTTTATTTTTTTTACTAAATCCACTTGGGGTACAATAACGAATTTTTTTTCATGTAATCTTTGGGCACCTCATTAGATTATATAATTTTTTTTAAATGATCGGTTTGGTACGCCACAGTGAAAAAAAAAGAAACAGACTTTATTGATATATTTTCGTTATACATCTATATAACTAAAATATATCAATAAAGTGTGTTTCTTTTTTTTCACTGTGGCGTACCAAACCGATCAATTAGTCACATATCAGACTTTATTGATATATTTTAATTATATATCTATATAACTAAAATATATGAAAAAAGTGTGTTTCTTTTTATTCACTGTGGCGTACCAAACCGATCATTTTGAAAAAAAGTATATAATCTAATAAGGTGCCCAAAGATTATATGAAAAAAAATTCGTTGTTCTACCCCAAGTGGATTATAGTAAAAAATAATAAAACAAGGAACATTATTTTTTTTCAAATCTTCATCTTTCGCAAGATGTTCCATAATTTTATTTCATAACACGTTTGATTGGAAGAAGTACCAAAAAAAATCAAATCGATCCACTGAACCGTTTCCGGAATTTTTTTTTATATTAAAAAAAATCATTTTTCGAAAACCATTGCGTTGACGGGCATGAAATTTTCAGAAAATTTGTTTTTTTTTTTATACCTCAGAATATACTCCAAATTTCGATGGCGAAAATGCGGGGGTCATTTTCCCCTACTTACCCGACTATGGCCTTTGTTACTCGGCGGACAGCGCTTTAAATCACTGTGCAATACTTACCCCAAAAAAAAATGTATCTTAATATAAATGCACCAATATGTACACGAACGTTAATAATATTAATTAGTTGTAAAAACATGTACACTTGAATGACTGCGAATATGTGAAAACAATGCATTCAATATGTGATAAATAATGTGATGTGATAAAAAGGAATCTAATATATAATATTTGTCAATTGTCACAGAACTGAAAATAGTTATAAGGATGTTTATATGAACAGTTATTAATGTTGGATGTGAATTGTAGTATAAAAAAAATATCTGAAACGGCTGTGCATTTTTTTAAAGAGTTAAATATATAAAACCACAAGTATTGGCAAAAATTCGACAATGATCCTTTTATTCATAAATCCGTTCCTTCGCTTCAGTATTTACTGTACTGATCTGAGCCAAGTTACTTCGTTACTTGACAACATGAAAAAAAACTTTTTTTTTCAGGATTCTGCCAACGAAGATGCTTTTTCGTTGTTTGCCTGGAACGGAAATTTATCTTATAATAATATTCGTCCTATAATACTTTAAAATAATATTTATTTGAGACATTTTCAAAGCTGTCTCTTACCTTAGGTTAAAAAATTAACATATATTGTTTTATACTGTTGAGTTTATGACTTTTAAAAAATAATACCCATTTTTCGAGTGGCCAGGGTGGCTAGACGTGTTAAGGGGAGGGGGCGGGGGGTATTTCGCTACGAAAAAAAGCATATTTACGATAATTTTTTTTACGACACAGTTGATATATATTTATTTGTGTAAGAAGTATATAATGAAAGGACATTTTAAGAATATTCTGTAAAATTTTCATTAATAATTATGCAGAACAGCACATCTTTGCAGACACCACAAAAAAATTGCAGTGAACTGCATAACTCATCACTGGATCATCCGAGAAAAAAAATCCAAGAAGATTGTATTAGTTAATAAGTTTCTTGAGGTAACGCTGTCGATTTTTTTTATCATTTTAATCCATTTTGCAATAATAAAGGTTCCAATTTTTTAAATGAAAAATCGCTATTTTGTCTTCTAAGTCTGACTAAAAATTGAAAAGAAATAAAAATAAAAATAAAAACTCGACAGCGTTACCTCAAGAAACTTATTAAATAATACGATCTTGTTGAATTTTTTTTCGGGTGATCCAGTGGTGAGTTATGCAGCTCACCGCAATGTAACTTTTTTTTGTGGCCTCAGAAGATTTCCTGTCACTGGCTCATTTCTGCACAATTATTAACGAAAATTTCACAGAATATTCTTCAAATGTCCTTTTATTTTATACTAATTATATAAATAAATATATATTAACAGTACGCCAACAAAAAATATCGAAAATATGCTTTTTTATAGCAAATTAACCTTCCACCCCCCCCCCCCTTAATGATTCTGCGCTTTTGAACACAGCGTATTCATGTTATACGATGATTCAATTTTTTCATATATAGTAGACGACATGTCACACATTAATGAAAAATAAATATATCCGACATGCACTGTTCTTTGGCATTAAGTATTTGAACAACATGGATAATAATAATGTGGACGTTTCAATCTGTAATGAAAGGAACATATATGAGGAATATTGACAACAATATTATTTCTAATCGTTTCATGATATTAATTTCTTGTAACTGCATATGCTTTTTTCAGCGATATTTTTGACGATTAAAAAGTTGATTATAAAATTTAGACTTTGCACGATGATTTTTACGAATAAACCAAGAGCCACAAGAAACGAAATTCAGAACAAAATTAAACATCCTCTTGAAGAACATTATCCTATATTTAACGGCAACGAAAAACTGTCCAACTGTACGAGGCCACCAGTTTTTCTTTCACACGATTATTATATAAGTTTTCAGTTCTCTTAGTATTGCTTATCGTTATTCTCAAGTACTCAAAAATGACGCTTTTCCCGAATTATGGAAGAATAAAAAATTTTAGAGACTAAATATATGTTCGTGGCATTATTAAAGAATAAAGTTATAAGAATATGCCGCTCGTGAAATTTCCATTCAAAATCAGTCGACAAACTAGAGAACTGACAGAGCGGGTAGTCAGTACATGCGAAAGCTCGTATAATTTCTCGTTCCCGGGTATGGGTGATTCGAAAAAAGTACAGCCGCTAGGAAATGTGAGTTGAGCACGCTACGCTGTGTAGGGAGGACTCGGTGTCAAACTGACACAGGGCAGCGAATCGCCCGGCCGGAATCTGAAGAGTGGGGATACGCGAGCGTCGGGGAAATGTCGAGCTGCTACGGCCGTCGAATTGGTTCTGTGTCAAACTGCCCGCTTTGTCGAACTGAACAGTGGAGAGTTGAACTGGCGGGCTGACTCGGTGTCAAACTGCACTGTGCAGAACTGACACCCTGCCATTTCAATTCTTATTTAGCTCTCGATTCTCTGCATTATTAATGTATATAAACAAATATATCGCGCATTCTGATCGCTTATTTTTTTTAGATTATCCATTGATTTAAACATAATAATAAATCTAAATCACAACTTATTCATCTTATATAAAATTGTTTACGCTTTACTCACACCCCTCCTTATGCCAAATAAATTATAATTCATAAAAGTAAGCGGAAATATATTTACATTCGTATTATTATATTAATTTTCATACTTTCATGAAGTGATAAAGCATTATCCCCAAAAACAAGCCAATCATCCATCCGGCCGCGAATCGTAAGTACCAGAAAGTGCACATATTCTACATGCGATGAGATGGTCCCGATGGTAGCGTTCCTGGCTTCGGTCTGCAGGGGCCCCTAGTGCACATTGTTCTCCAAATTTTTCATAATTTCTCATATTTTAGTCATATTTGAGATTTTCGGCGAAAAAATGATTTAAACAGGTTCAAGTTCTGGTCTATTTCCCAAAAAACACATGTTTTTCACTGAAAATTCATGATTTCTCATTTTTTCCCCGGAAATTTCTCTTTTTTCTATGACCTGAGTGAACGGCTGCGGAGATATTCGGAGAAAAGTTAAAGATGAAAAGAAATGAGATTTTCGTAAAAAAAAACTTATAATTTTTTTTTCCGGCGATTTTTCTTTTTCCTCTAACCTGAGTGAACGCCTGCGAAGATATTCGGAGAAAATTTAAAAATGAAAAAAAATGAGATTTTCGTAAAAAAAACTTGTTATTATTTTTTTCCGGAATTTTTTCTTTTTCCTCTTGAGTGAACGGCTGCGGAGATATTCGGAGAAAAGTTAAAGATGAAAAAAATGAGATTTTCGTAAAAAAAAACTTAAATTTACATTTTTTTATCCCTCATAATTCTGACAAATAATGAATTTCCGAAATTTCGGCAGACATTATTTTCCTTAAGGGGTAACACCACTGTAACGGCCGGCCACGAAGCGTTTTAGACAAATAATACTTCGGGTAATTATTAAGCTTATATTGAAGTATATTGCACAAAAATTGTATGGGAAAATATTACAAAATGGCGACACTGCAGCAAATTCTTCCGAGGCATGTTGAACTTAATGTGCTCTGCGGCACGCAGTATTATATGTGCCAATTTTAATCTGGACAAAATAATTTTTTTTTCAATTAAATCTAGATGAGTGTAGCTAATGGACCACGTAGGGGACTTTACGAATATTGATTGTTGAGTAATTGCCGAGTATTTGACAAAAAATGTTAAATTTTTAAATTAAGACACTTATTTGTTAATAAATATTGTTTAAATTAACTTATCATGTAGACTTAATAAAACGAAATTCTTTTTGTTAGATTAAAATTGGCACAGTTATACTACGTGCCGCAGAGGTCCGACATGCTTCGGAAGAATTGCTGCAGTATCGCCATTTTTTAATGTTTTCGGATGAAATATTTATAGCAATATACTTAAATATATGCTCAATAAATACCGCAAGTATTAATTGTTTATCACATTTTCTTGCGCCAAAAAAAAATCAAAAAATACACTTCCTGTAAGGCCGCTACAGAGGTGTTACCCCTTAAAGTCTTCATATAATTTCCGAGATTTCCCTATCATTGTAATTAAAATCATGAAATATTCGGAAAAATTCGGAAAAATTCAGAAAAATTCGAAAAAAAATCGCAGAAACTCGGATGTTTCTTTTTTTAAATTATTAATACTATTAATTCTTATTCGATTACAGTAGAACCTCGATTATCCGAACCTCGATCATCCGAACCCTCAATTATCCGAACGATGACTTAATTTATCCGAACTCTCAATTATCCGAACGTTGGCGCCAAAGATACATTGTTGCTCGCTGCCACCGCCGTGAGCAATAATGAGCAACCCAACGCAACTTCTCCTTCTCAAACAGCTGCGAGGCTTAGCTGCTCAAAAACGCGTTACAGCCGTTCGTCAATTAAAAATGGACGATTTTATTTTAAAAAATATAAAAAAGCATTAAACTTTTTTCAAACCGGTGCGATGGTCTAGTGGTTAGCGTGCTCGCCACTAAACCAGCGGACCGGGAGGTCCCAGGTTCGAATCCCGGTCGCGTACATTTCGTCGTGAAATGTTTTTCTTCGGCATTTCGCGGCGAAATAAGACTAGTTCCACGACCGGGGGGCGAATTCGTTGACCGGCTGTATTGGTATAGGTTTTCCGCAGTTTCCCTATACCCATGACAGAAAATGTCATGATGAATATAATACGGAGGGAAAAGTCGGCTGCGGCCGCAAGAGGAGGGAACAGAGAGAAAGATGGAGAAAAAAGGAGTAAACAGTAGAGGAAATAACGGTCATAATGTGGGGAAGAATAGGTAACAAACGCGAAAAGCGTGTACCTAAGGGAAAAAAAAGCATTCAACTTTTTTCAAATACATACATACATACATACATACATACATACATACATACATACATACATACATACATACATACATACATACATACATACATACATACATATATATATATATATATATATATATATATATATATATATATATATATATATATATACACACACACAATTTTTTTAAAAGATAAATAAATTCTAATTTAGATTTATTATTATATTTAAATTAACGTACCAACTAATAAAATAAACGGTTAGAGTGCGCGATAATTTTTTCGACACTACCAGATAACCAATTAAAATAACAATGATAACTAATAAAAATAACTACAGTAGAACCTCGATTATCCGAACCAATTGGGACCGAGACTAGTTCGGATAATCGAAACGTGGGTTTTTTGGGACGAGATCATAAACAACACCTTTTTATATAAAAACAGTACACACATAGATATTAAAATTTATATAAAAATTTACTGTTTTTATATAAAAAGGTGTTGTTTATGATCTCGTCCCAAAAAACCCACGTTTCGATTATCCGAACTAGTCTCGGTCCCAATTGGTTCGGATAATCGAGGTTCTACTGTAGTTATTTTTATTAGTTATCATTGTTATTTTAATTGGTTATCTGGTAGTGTCGAAAAAATTATCGCACACTCTAACCGCTTATTTTATTAGTTGGTACGTTAATTTAAATTAATAATAAATCTAAATTACAACTTATTCATCTTCTAAAAAATTGTTTGCGCTTTACTCACACCCATCCCGATGCCAAATAAATTGTAATTCATAAAAGTAAGCGGAAATATATGTTTATTTGCATTATTATATTCATTCTCATATACTTTCATTAAGCGATAAAGCATTATCATAATGTATCCGGCCGCGAATCGTAAGTACCAGAAAGTGCACATATTGTACAAGCGATGAGATGGTCCCGTTGGTAGCGTTCCTGGCTTCGGCCCGCAGGGGCGCGGGATCGTCCCCCGCGCTCAGTGCTTTTTTTTTAAATTATGTTTATTATTAATTCTTATTTGATTAGTTATTAAATGAATATAATAATACGAATATAAATATATTTCCGCTCATATATTTTCATCAAGCGATAAGGCATTATCACAATGCTTTATCGCTTGATGAAAGTATATGAGAATGAATATAATAATACGAATATAAATAAATTTCCGCTTACTTTTATGAATTACAATTTACTTGGCATAGGGACGGGTGTGAGTAAAGCGCAAATAATTTTTTAGAAGATAAATAAGTTGTAATTTAGATTTATTATTATATTTAAACTAACATACAAACTAATAAAATAAGCGGTCAGAGTGCGCGATACATTTTTCAACACTAAAAGATAACTAATTAAAATAATGACCATAACTAATAAAAATAACTATTCAAATCAGAATTAATAGTAATAATCATTTTTAAAAAAGCACTGAGCGCGGGGAATGAGCCCGCGCCCCTAGTGCAATTTTTTTCCGAAAAACTCCCATTTTCTCCGAAAAATGTTTCCGATTTTTTCTATGAATTGGAACAAATATGAAGAATTCGGAGTTTTGCGGACAATTATTTTTATGCAAACATCCGAGTTTCTCCGAATTTCTCCGAATTTTTCCGAATATTTCATCATTTTAATTACGATCACGGGAAAATATCGGAAATTATATGAAGACTTTAAGGGGTAACACCACTGTAATGGCTTTACAGGAAGCGTATTTTTTAATATTTTTTGACGGCAGAAAATGTTATAAACAAATAATACTTGCGGTATTTATTGAGCATATACTCAAGTATATTGCTAGAAATTTTTATCCGCGAATATTATAAAATGGCGACACTGCCACAATTCTTCCGAAGCATGTCGAACCTCTGCGGCACGCAGTATACCTGCCAATTTTAAACTATTAGGAGTACAACTTTGCAGTGACCGTTTTACTTAGAGAGCCACTGCGGCCGAAGTAGTGGTCCTAGCTCAATAAAAAAAGCGGCATTTTAAACTAGAGGCTCTGCCAATGTAAACAATTTAAAAAAGCTAACGGATACGTGTATGCATTATAAAGTTATTGGCACTCAAACATGGTAACCTACGAGCCGAATTCTCAGCATTTGCGGGAACTGCTCCAAAGACAACAAAGGAAGGGATTTTTGCACCGGATTGTGACTGGAGATGAAAAGTGGGTTTACTACGATAATCCTAAACGCCGAAAATCAGGGGGACTGCCTGGCCATATTCCGTCATCGACGCCCAAACCGAATATTCACGGATCCAAAGTGATGCTGTGTATCTGGTGGGACCAGCTGGGCGTTGTGTACTATGAGCTGCTCAAACCATCCGAAACCATCACAGGGGAACTCTACCGACGTCAGTTGATGCGCTTGAGTAAGGCACTCAAAGAGAAACAGCCACAATTCAACGAAAGACATGACAAGGTGATACAGCAGCATGACAATGCCCGACCCCATGTTGCAAATGTCGTGAAAAAGTACTTGGAAACGCTGAAATGGGAGGTTTTATCCCACCCGCCGTACTCTCCAGACATTGCCCCTTCCAACGATCACTTGTTCCGGTCAATGGCACACGATTTGGCTGACCAGCACTTCGGTACTTACGAAGAAGTCAAAAATTGAGAAGAGTATGTGGCTTCCGGATGGAGGCCGTGTTGAGGATCAGCGTTGTGCCGACGTTTAGTTTTAAGGCCGAAAGCCTTAAAACTAAAATCAAGTCAAAAATTGGGTCGATTCCTGGATTGCCTCCAAGGACCAAGACTTTTATCGACGCGGGATTCGAATGCTACCTGAAAGATGGGCCGAGGTCGTAGCTAGCGACGGGTAGTACTTTGATTAAAAAATATGTAGCCACTTTTTTATAATAAAGCCTTAAACTTTTGAAAAAAACGGTCACTGCAAAGTTGTACTCCCAATAACAAAAAAGAATTTTGTTTTATTAAGTCTAAATGAACATTTTTATTCAAATACTCGGTAATTACTTAAAAATCAATAATTCTAAAATCCCCTACGTGGTTCACTACCTACACTCATCTAGATTTAATTTTAAAAAATTATTTTGTCCAGATTAAAATTGGCACAAGTTCTACTACGTGCCGCAGAGCACCTAGAGTTCAACATGCCTCGGAAGAATTTGCTGCAGTGTCGCCATTTTGTAATATTTTCCTATAACATTTTTTTGCAATATACTTTAATATATGCTCAATAATTACCCCAAGTATTATCTGTCTAAAATGCCTCGTGGCAGGCCGTTACAGTGGTGTTACCCCTTAAGGAAAATAATGTTGGCAAAAATTTCGGAAATTCATTATTTCTCAGAATTATGAGGGATAAAAAAATGTAATGTTTTTTTTTTAACGAAAATCTCATTTTTTTCATCTTCAACTTTTCTCCGAATATCTCCGCAGCCGTTCACTCAATAGGAAAAAGAAAAAGTTCCGGAGAAAAAATAATAACAAGTTTTTTTTAGGAAAATCTCATTTTTTTCATCTTTAAATTTTCTTCGAATATCTTCGCAGCCGTTCACTCAGGTAATGGGAAAAAGGAAAATTTCCGGAAAAATAATAATAATAATAAGTTTTTTTTACGAAAATCTCATTTCTTTTTATCTTTAGCTTTTCTCCGAATATCTCCGCAGCCGTTAACTCAGGTCATAGGAAAAAGAGAAATTTCCGGGGAAAAAATGAGAAATCATGAATTTTCAGTGAAAAAATGGTGTTTTTGGGAAATAGACCAGAACTTGAATCTGATTTAAATAATTTTTTCTCCGAAAATCTCAAATATGACTAAAATATGAGAAATTATGAAAAATTTGCACTAGGGGCCCCTGCGGACCGAAGCCAGGAACGCTACCAACGGGACCATCTGATCGCTTGTAGAATATGTGCACTTTCTCGTACTTACGATTCGGGGACGGATGGATGATTGGCTTGTTTTCGGGGATAATGCTTTATCGCTTCATGAAAGTATGAAAATTAATATGATAATACGAATGTAAATATATTTCCGCTTACTTTTATGAATTATAATTGATTTGGAATAAGGACAGGTATGAGTAAAGCGTAAACAATTTTATATAAGATAAAGAAGTCGTGATTTAGATTTATTATTATGTTTAAATCAACGTATAAACTAAAAAAATAAGCGATCAGAGTGCGCTATACATTTTTTGTATACATTAATATCGCAGAGAATCAAGAGCTAAATAAGAATTAGAATCATCTAAAAGCCTGGCGCGTACTGTCGGGTGACGTCACGCGCGAGTCGTGCTCAGATTGCTTTTCCCTTGAAGCCTTCGTTTTGGCTTGGCCGCACATGAACGTGCTCAGCGTCCATGTGTTGGTGTACCTGCCGAAGGCGCGGTGGGGAAACTTCGACCGCGCTCGGCTCTTTCCGAAGATGTCCGAGCGTCGCTCGGTCACGGACACGCGCTACTATGATTGTGTGATGGGCGCGTATGAAACTGGAGAGGGGGTAACTTTTACGCGCGATCTGGCTGCACTGTCTCGGCCCTGTTAATGCGACAGTTATCCTTCAATCTTGCGAATTCGTGAACGCTCGGCCCAACGCTGATGTGCATATCCGACAGAAAGGTGAGAAAAGCACCAGCACCTTCATTGAAATTGCATGCAGCTACGTAGGATGCAAATTCAACGATTCGTTGGCTGCTAGGTAATTTTTTAAGCGCAATCCTCCAAATTATCTGGTTCAGCCTTCCGTTGGCATTTTGGATAAAACCTCCAAGACACCTTTCAAGAAGTTTATCGTTGCTGAGATCTTCGTAAATCGGTTTGATCGCTTGTAAGACACCTTCTGGAAGTGGAGTGTAATTGTGTTTAAAATTTCCCACTCCTGTTGTGGCCAGGACTTTTTGATAAGGACACCACGAGTCCTCGTGACCTACACATTCTTTTTCATTTATAGTGAAATTTTCACCGTAAGGTTTCGTTTTCACTAAATTGTCATAAGTTTTGCTATCGCCGTCTCCGACATAGTTGCTGATCTTTGCTCCATAATTTTCGTCTAAGCGGCGGAACATCTCGATTACTGCGCCTACTTCCATGTTACCTGATGGTCCGGTGTGATTGGCTTGACATTCATTATTATCAACGTGTTCTTTGTGCCACTCTTCAAATTCAGTTGTATTCAATTTTTTTTCCAACAATTTGCAAGACTGACAATACAAACTACTTACGAAAATATCAATAACTTTTGCGGTCCAATAACCAATCAATGAAGTGACGCCAAACAAGGAGCTGAAGCCTTGCTTCTGCCACGTGCGGTCGCCAGAAACAGTCGAAGTATCAGACTCCGAATTTGCCCTTGTTTTCTCTTTTTCTTTATCTGCAGCGGAAAGGAGAAATTTTTCAGCAGTCATTTCGACGCAGGAGCAAATCGATTCCATAATATCCAAATAAGACGATGTGGCTAAAAAATTACTTGCTATGTCCATTAGACCGCAAAACTTATTGCAGCCTGCTAAACCCAAACCCATATATTTCGTAATGTACGCATTACGAAAACAAATCGAGTGTTGATTTCGTAGCGATGACCAGCTTTCTCACTGGACGATATATCGCGTAGATCACAATTGGCCCATTTTGCCTGGATTTGAAAGCAACGACCTTCCTTTTTACAACTTTTGAACGCAACTGAACCATCACACTGAGCACATTTCACCAAACTTGCAATTGTTGAGAAAACAAGCAAAAAATCGACGATTTTATAATTATTTTCAACGTCATACGGCACGCTTGCACTAGTATTCAACTTTATATTTTGCGATGATGCATTCTTCGTATTAGCTTCATCCTTATTTTTGTTTAAATGGATTAGGCCTTTTTTTCGATCTGCACAAATACATTCTTGTATCTGTTCGGTCACGTCTTGAAACTTTAGACAATCTCGGAATTTTTAATCAGAAAAATTCTTGACGAAATTATAAAATCACTGAGAATAAGCGCTCGACCAAACGTACAACAACTAATTGACGCTCGTTTCTCTTTTGAAAATATTATACACCGACAATATATGTATACGGCTTTTGTTACCTCTCTTTACTGAATAAAATCTTTTCGAAACAGAATAATGGGAAGGACGATCACCAAGTGAATAAACTGCATACCTGCTCGTTAGCTGCGCGCGGCCTTTCCGACCCGCAGCTGTCGGAGCTACATTGTTAGAGGAGCGGGACTAAATACAGTCCGACCTCCGAATAAGAAACCAAAAGCCCCCAAGGGGAAGAGTTTTTCTTATATATCGCATACCCCCACCAGGCGCGCGCTTCGCGCTCGATACCTCTGTCTGTCTCTCGCTCTTTTCCGCATGCGATCCTCTCAACAAGAAACTCGCTCGAACGAGTTGCAACTTAGTATTCACATCGCCCATGCAAAAACGTTTTCGACTGCGCGTGGACATTTATTTAGCTTTTGTTTCACTTTAATATACATACTATTGAATATTATTGTATACTACTGTATCTGAATTACGATTAACTGTTATAAAATGACCGAAACTGTAAAAAAGCGTAAGAGATCAGACTGTTGTATACAAGTCGAAGAAAATATTACAGAATCTGCGCCACAAGATGATAATTTAAAGAAAGAGCTTTATGTCCATATTGTTTTATCCCAGTTATATAAAAGCAGTCAATATCTCTGAGGATTCATCTTCAATGGCAGAGTTCGACTCTCTTAAAATTATTCCACCGTCAGTTGAGTGCGTTGCGGATCAAAAAAATACGCAATAAGACGAAAACGCTTTTCTTTACGTCTCAGAAACTTTTGCTGTTTTATATGAAAATCTTCAAACGCCCTTATCTTTGTTTTTATTTTATATAAAATCTTGTCAACACATATATGTATTTTTTTAATGAATACAAAAAATTTCTAATAAACTTTTAGATTTTTTGTTGCATTCACAAACTCACGCACGCATGCACACATCAATTTATGCTACACGGTTCACTCTATTGTGCCCGAATAATATCTCCCAGGCTGGTTTCTTAACCAGAGGTTTCGCGCATAAAATTCTCAAGCTCGGAGATCGAGTCGGAGTGTGGGAAGAGTTCGAGTGAGATACTGGGGTAATTTTCTTATTGACGGGTTTCTTATTCGGGGGTCGGACTGTAGTCAATAACTCCGAGAGTTTCGCTCTGATTGACTTGAAATTTTGGGACTATATTCTTAAAATGTTTAACTCTAAGAAAATACAAAAAAATCGATTTTTCAGAAGTGCAAACCCCTAGCCTCCCCTTAATGCAAAGGTACACAGTAGAAGCATACATCTTTAGGGAGACGACGATGACGTCACAGGTGTGGTGTAGTGGGTATCCCGCGGCGGCGCGTGGTGGGGGTGTCTGGCGGTCGCGGTTGCGTCGCTGTGGCACGTATGGGGAATTAGTGGTGGGGGGAGTCAGCGGTGTCGGAGGGGTGGGGGTATTGGGCCCTTTTTCGGGAGCTCGTGGTTAAGTGGGGGTGGTTGTTTCCGAGCTGCTTTTCCGAATAGACTGACTGGTGGTGTCTTCTGCATATATCGAGGACCTGTTTCCCGCTAGAGCAAGCGGGTGGGGGCCTCCACCGCGTGGATCGTATGGGGGGAGGAAGGTCTTAGTGGGGATAGGGAGCTTCGGGTAAAGAAAAAACGCGATGATTTACGTGAATACATGTATCGAAGTTTTTATTCAACATTTTGTCCGTTCATACATATCGTGTGTGTGTGCGCGCGCGTGCGTGTGTGCGTGCGTAAGTGCGTGCGTGCGTGCGTGCGTGTGTGCGTGCGTAAGTGCGTGCGTGCGTGCGTGCGTGTGTGCGTGCGTGCGCGCGCGCGCGCGCGCGCGCGTGTGTGTGTGTGTGTGTGTGTGTGTGTGTGTGTGTGTGTGTGTGTGTGTGTGTGTGTGTGGTTTCGGTGCGCTGCGCATGGTAGGGATAGTCTCATACTGTGGATGGGTTGGGGTGATGGTTGACCAAAAAAGAAATTATTTTCGACAAGACATATAAATGTTTTTATTCGTCAGCATATGGCCTGGTACATGCGTTAGTGAGTGGCGTAGAAAATTATTACGTGGAATACATTTCAAAAAGATTTATTATCGTGAGGGAAGTACATTTCTCTTGCCAGGTTTATAGAGGCGAAGCGCTTGTGTAAATTTTCGAGCGCGTACGGTATGACACAAGACAACGACGTGCAGCAGAGCCGCTATGGTTAGGAAGTATTTACAACCTACTTCCTCGGCGGCCCTATGGCCATTGGGTGAGCGCCTCTAATAACATCGTCGATAATTTACAATTCTTAGAGGGAACATCCTGTTGTCACAAAAGATATTGTATCCTGTAGACAATTATTCGAAAATATATGCAATACCACACCCAAAGTTGCATATATTGAACATATTTTGAGACAATACGGTAATAACCAATACCGCGACACGATTGTTTGGAAAACGAAAAACACCCCTATTTTCGAGGGTTCGTTTCACCGCTTAAAACTGTTTTTCCGCCGATAAAGAAAAATACGTATTGCAAACCATATCAGACCAGGAAATTGGAGTATATCAAATCGACCAAACACACCGCACCAGTCACACCAGCTTACGGATTCGTGACAACGAGAGAATCGGGACGCATCTCACTACCAATCTTAAAACACCTACATCAACAAACGATAGCTGGTTTCGTTTTCCCCGTCAAAATCAACAAGATGGACGAGCGGGGTGTTTTGTCCGCACCGGTATACATACCCGTGTGACTTAACTTTTAACATCACAGATACCATCCGACGTGTGTCGGTTGTTAAATTACGTTGTCGCGGGAATCAATCCTGAAGAAAGTGGTGGTGAATATAAAGTCAAGGGATAACCCATGTTTCGCGTGGCCAGTGGTCGCTGCTCTTTACCCAGTGAAAAAGAATGTGGACAGAATAACTTCGTATCCACACTACTCAATCGTACTACGGCTTCAAGGCATTGTTTTTCCCATCACTCTCGATCGAATAAAGACATTTCAATCGCAAAAAACAACGTTTCTATTGATGTATTTACAACGGAAAAGAAAAGCATTATACCAATTCGAATATGCGACCAATAGCTGGTCCAACACATCAATTTATTGTACGTGGAGGATTCGTCGGACTACAGTGTGGGACAGTTTGTATGGATAAAAAATTTATCACGGCTCGTGAGCGCGCAGCTGAGCAAAACAGCCGGCAAAAAACACATTAGCGATCGGTGAGTAAAAAGGAAC
Source organism: Ophion obscuratus (assembly GCA_964007375.1). NCBI lineage: Eukaryota > Metazoa > Arthropoda > Insecta > Hymenoptera > Ichneumonidae > Ophion > Ophion obscuratus. Next base: position 7,400,326 of record OZ023317.1, on the reverse strand, counting down.
CTACTCGAGAATATACATATGAATAATTATGTACTTGGATAATATAATTTCTTCCATAATTTTGTTACAGGTGTTTGCACTACTTTTACACGAAGGCTGCATTGGGATCGCACGAGATGGATTGTGGAAAATCAAACGATTGTGCCATTCAATTACCTGATGAAACGGACAAATGGCTAACATTCGAACACTTTCAACGAAACGAGCGACTTCCATTTGTGATTTATGCTAATCTTGAGTGCGTTTGGGCAAAGGTTGTCATAAAAAATATACAGCAACAGCACGAAGTGTTTAACATCGCGTACTATTTACATTGTTCGTATGACCATTCCTTATCGGGATACTACTCCCATTGCGATGCCGATTGCATCCCATGATTTGTCGAGAACATTGAAGATGTAGCTTTGCGCATCAACGATATTTTATGGGATAAAGTTCCCATGGTACTTCTAACTCCGGTTGAGTGGGCAAAATTTCGAAGTGCTACTAACCGCCATATATGTGAGAAACCAATTGCCGAAGACGACATATGTGTTTGTGATCATTGCCACCTGACCAGACGTCATAGAGGTCCCGCACACTTTAATTACAATTCGAAGTACGAGCAGTTTTTTCATACCCGTAGTTTTTCATAATTTGACCGGCTATGGTGCGCAGTTCATCATTAAGGAACTAACCACAGCATTTGAAGGGAAAACCACCATGGGAAAACGCCCATAAACAAGGAGGAATACATTTCTTTCACAAAAACAGTTCGAACGGCAGATAAGTCACATAAGATTCAATTACGCTCCATCGATTCATACAAATTTCTCAATGCAAGTCTGGATAACTGGCCTCATTTTTGACAGTGGACACATTCAAAATGTCACGGTCGCAATTTCATGGCATGCCCGTCGACAAATTCATCCTATTAACTCGAAAGGGTGTCTTCCTCAATGAGTATAGCGATAGTTCAAACAGACTGGGAAACTATCACATACCGCTACGAGACACATTTTACAGTACTTTGACTGGTGACATTGTGAGTGAGAACGAATACGCGCGAATGTATGGGAGCGGTTTTCTATTCAAACCTTAAGGGAATATAGTGACTTGTACATGAAGACCGATATTTTTGTTACTGGCCGATGTTTTCGAGAACTTTCGCAATAGCTGTATCAAGAGTTACAGGCTCGACCCCGCTTATTACTGTACTCTCCCCGGTTTCACATGGGATGCAATGTTGAAACATATATCCGCTAACTTCGAATTGTTCACCAACGTTGCCATGGTATTATTTGTTAAGCGGGGTATACGCGGCGGTCTGAGTCAGTGCTCACATAGGTATGCGTGAGTCAATAACAAATACATGGCATTGTTCGATCCATCATGGTCCTCATCGTACTTGATGTATTTCGATGTAAATAATTCGTATGGATGGGAAATCCGTCAACCATCGACCTATGGTGATTTTCGATGGGTCAATGACTTGTCGACATTCAATTTATCATTGAACGCGCTAGATTCACCGGCCGGTTACATGCTTGAGGTTGACTTAGAGTATCCGGAATAACTACACGATGCACATACGGACTTCTATTTTGTTCAACACATGGTAAGCCACCTGGTCGGCAACACAAACAACTGCTTGCAACTGTGCATAACAAGGGGCGGTATGTTATTCATTATCGCAATCTACAGCAGTGTGTACGCCACACTCTCAAAATCATTAAAAATCATAGAATACTCCAACTCTCCCAATAACCTGCCTACGAACATATATCGAGCTCAATACGCAGTTCCGGACCGAAGGAAAAAATGGGTTTGAAAAAAATCTCTATAAATTGATGAATAATGCGTTGTTTGGGAAAACTATGGAAAATTTACGCAACCATGTAGGCGTTAAGCTTTTAACATGGTGGGTGGGCAGGTACGGTGCAGAGGCAATCATTTCCAAATCAAATTTTCATAGCCGGAGTATTTTTTCAGAAAACCATATTGCTGTCGAATTACGCAAGCTCAAGGTGCAATTCAATAATCCAATGTATGTGGGCATGTCCATACTCGACATATCGAAGGCATGATTATATGACTTTGATTATGAGTACATGATGCCTTTGTATAAAGACAAATGTACAGCCTCATACCCCGATACGGATAGTTTCATGTACAACAGTGCGTGTAAGGATGTGTATGACTACATGAAGTGTAATATCCATCGTTTCCATATGAGCGAGTATCCGGGGAGCAATGGGTATGATATACCGCTTGCCAACGAAAAAGTTCCCGGACTTATGAAAGACGAAAATAATGGTCGGATAATGACGGAATTCGTAGGGCTCAGAGCAAAAATGTATGCAGTCCGAGTCAGTAGTAAAGACGTTACAAAGAAAGTGAAGCGCGTTAAAAGTAACATCGAGGCGAGAACGATCACCTTCGAGGATTATAGGAAATGCTTATATGACCAGATCGAAATCACTGGCGTGCAATCATGCATACGATCGAAGTTGCATGATTGGTACACCATCAACGAGACAAAAATTGCTATAAGTCCGCACGATGACAAACGGCATATCATACCCGGAACCACGAAAACGCTACCATGGGGGCCTTATAGAATACAATCGTAGTATGTATTCTTGTAAACGGTAAATAATCTTGTAAAATAATTGTAGAAAGTTCTGTAAATAATCAGTCTTGTAAATATCGGGGTCTGTAATTAACCGTGTTGGTCTGTTATGTGTAATATATTGGTTTATAGATTTTTCAACTGAGAAACTGAAGAAGAGCTCATTGTAGTTTGGTGAATAACCTAATTTTTCCCACACCCTTCTGACACTCTTCTGTGTGAGAGGTAGAGAGAGAGAGAGAGAGAGGTAGAGAGAGAGAGAGAGAGAGAGAGAGAGAGAGAGAGAGAGAGATTGATTGATTGATTGATTGATACTTTATTATGTCCTAGTAAACTTTGGGACAATTTTGCTAATAATTACTTAACAACAATAGTTGTGAACTTCACTTAAAATAATTCTTAATTTACTACGCGAGTTGCAGCCATGGTAATGCGATCACAGCAAACACAGTAAATCATAATCACAATAATACACTTCAAATCTGACAGCTAAAATAAATTTACATGGATCGTTATAAGTCGATAGGTAGGTAATGGATAGCTGTTTTTCTACGAGCTTACGAAACTAATAGATGAAAATAAACGAAACCAAGAACTAAAACTAACAACAGATACAGAAACAGAAGATCGAAAATAGAAAGCGCGTATAAAAATAACTTAAAACTTAAATGTATTCAGAGAGTAAAGTGAGCAATACGGAGCTGACTAATCGACGGAGGCGCTCTTTCAGTGTCATTAATCCTAGTTTCCTGAGGTGATAGTGACTGTGATAGTCAATTCAATTTATCGAGGTCCTCTGAATTTTTTATCGTTATTATAGGCTGCCCATCGGACTTGCGAGCGAGAATGTTATCGCCGCGAGGCCACACATACTTAAAGCCAGCAGAGCGAGCTTTGGTTTTTGACTGGACTAATAATTTGTATAACTCTGAAGGCAAAAGCTCATTTACAAATATTTTCCCGTTTGAGTCACCACCAAAAACATCACGCATAAAAAGATCACGACGATCACGCTTGGCTTTGATCACGGTGTCACGGACGAGTGTTGAAGAGAGGGTAACCACGATTGAAAAAGATGAAGGCATAGTTTCGGAAGTAGAAGGACGTGACCCATCGATAGATCTGGATTGACGTAAAAATCGACGTACTGACAGAATGTGAGCGGTAAGATGCGCGAGGTTGAGCGACTCGAAAACCTTAAATGCAAGCGCTTGTAAATCAGCAGCAGAGCTTTGCGGTACGCCAGCAATTATTATGTCCCGAGAGTTAGTCATATTTGAACGGAGTTGATACTTCAAATCGTTGAGCTCTGTTTCCATTCTTTCATTTCCGGCCTGAAGTGCAGCATTTGATTTTTGTAATTCTACGATGATTTGATCATGGGACTCAACGCTTGTCATTAATTTCGGAAGTACGCTTAATGTGTTGTTGATGTTGGTAATGGCAACTTGCTGGGCTTGCTGAGCCGTAGCAAACGATTCGAATTTACGGTCGAGAGAGCGAAGGATGCTGATAACTGTGTCGTTGGAAGGATTTGCTGACGTAATGGCTGGCAGGTTTGTGGTGTTAGAATCTAGCACCGATAGCGAATCAGGTGTGGTGGGCCGATTTGCAGCCCTGATAGCATGTTGACAACATAACGCAGTCGTGGCTGATCCGATGCAGCTATTAGCACACCCCGGGTGAAAAGAGTTATTGCACGTTTGGCACGTAATGGCATCGCGCACAATATTATTTTTGCACTTGCTACACGTTAGCGACATAGAGGCACTTTAGGTTACTGACAGACGACAGATGACGGAAAATAGCAGCGAAAACCGGATTGAAAAAGGCGTCGTTTAAAAATGAGAGAAAGGTCGTGATCCACAATTTGCTCGATCGCTGAGATTATGTAGACGCATAAATTTACCCAGTATGATTGGGATATAATCGATTTGATCGATGTACGAGTTAGATGAGAGGCGCTGGTAAGACGTTACCGCAGTTGAGCGAAAGTAAACATGTAGTTACTATTGTGAAGCCACAACAATGGAAGCCGATGATTAGAGCCAGGTGAAACGATGATGAGGTGTTGCTGTGTGGGTGCTGTCGGGCAGTGTGCGTATGTGTCGGTGATCTACGACGCCTGCGCAGATGGTTGACGGACGATGAGAATGGACTGACGATAGTGCGACCAAGGCGAAAAATGTATGAAGAATTGTCAAACTTCCAGAAATTACACGTATTCCTTGATGATGATCACGACCGTAAAAAGTTGTAAAGATGCAAAGCAGTAGGGAGCATGCTTTAGATCTGCAAAAAAGACGCCCGCAGGCAGAAGAGTGCAGAAATGGGCAGAGTAGAAACGGAGCGAGAAAATATGCGTGTGACTGACTCACCGAGTGAAGACTGACAGGGAGAGAGAGAGAGAGAGAGAGAGAGAGAGAGAGAGAGAGAGAGAGAGAGAGAGAGAGAGAGAGAGTTTGGAAAACACTTGCTGCGGTGAAGAGAACGGTGGACGCTTTGTGAGAGAAAGACCAACCATTGTCATCTGGTAGGAGCAGAGAAAACGGAGCGAGAGACGAGTCATCAAATTTAAAACATTTACATTGTTTGCTACAAATCAGATTTGCTTATCCAGCTATTGTGAGTGTTATCGAAATGCAGCCGCATTACTAACATTCGATTACCATGCTGCTGCAATAGTTTTCAATGAGATAAATATCGGGATATTGAATTTTAAGTAGCTCCTGATCGCACAAATCACCTACAGTGGCTTCGTCTTTATAGTCCGTCAGGTGAAATGCTACACACTTCGTGTTTTTCTCTCGATATATGGTAAATATTTCAGCTGTCTATTTCTGTGTGTAATACTTTCAGAAAACACTCCAAAATTTACTGATTCTCAACTCACTTTATCGCAAAATTTTACTTTCATGATGATGCTTTTTTAATGGACTCTTGTCAAAAGCACGTTGTAGCAGCTACTTCTCATTTTCAACGTTGACGCTCCTCGATTTCACCTGAGTTATGGTATAGTGTACATAATCATTATACCCGTCTACTATGTTATAAAGAATATCGATCCATGTATAATCAGTACGTAGCCTAAATTGCATTCACACCTTATTTCTCAATGCACGATTGAGATGCTTGGAAATTAATGCTTTTATATTGGTATACGTTGAATACATGTGAATATTGTACTTTTTCATTAGGACTTTGAAGTGACCATTATAAAACTATTTGTCCTAATCAACCTGCGATTCTGCGGTATGCACCCCTTCACAAGTGTCGACTTTATTGCGGTTGCTGCATCTTTACCATTCTTACCTCGCAGGGGTACGGTGTATGCAAATTTTGAGACAGTATCGATGAAAGTGGGGTGAAATTTATGTTTGGAGTTTATATATGCGTACGACAGCATAACTACAAGATCAGCTTGATTTTGTTCGTCCAAGCCACGGATGGTCACAAGTAAAAGTCTAGTATCGTCGAGTTCATCGACGCTTCGTAAAACGATTGAGATTTTTTATTTATTTCACGCACTTAGAGTAACGTCACCGACTATGTCCTGTCGATGTTGCTGAATCTGTGCTGCCCCAAGTCATGGTGACCATCTGCGGTAGTTCTAAACCCAATCCCCGGTCTGTCTGGAGGACCTTGCTTACTGAAAGAAGTGTACTTTTATTCAATTTGCATCCAAACACAACGATGCTCATGCTCAAAGCGTGTAGAATTTCAGACGATCAGCAAAAAAAAATATTTTTTGTTTCACGCAATTCATCAATTATTGATATAACTTAATTCGAATGTCTTCCGACTGCTTGTGATACTCGAGCAATCATTTGTACTCGTCCGTATCAACAAGTATATCGTTTATTCCACCGATCAATCGCTTTTGCCCGTACGTATCAGCGAGTATATCATTTGTACAGGCAATTAATCGGTTATACCAGTGCGTACGAACGAGTACGTCATTTCTATCACCGAGCAATCGCTTGAACCCGTTCGTACTGGCGAGTAAACCATTTGTGCCACCGAGCAATCTTTTCCACCCATTCGTGCCGACGAGTATATCGTTTGTTCCACCGAGAAAACGTTTGCACCCGTTCCTATCGACAAGTATATCGCTTGTACCACCGAGCAATCTTTTGTACCCGTACGAATCGACGAGTATATCGTTTGTACAGCCGTGTCATCGTTTGCACCCGTGCGTACGGACGAAAATATCATTTGTACCATCGAGCAATCGTATGTAACCGTTCGTATCGACGATTGGGTCCACCTAGCAATCGTTTGTAGCAATTCGTATCGACGAGTATATCGTTTGTACTACCGTGTCATCGCTTGTACCACCGTGTAATGGTTTGTGCCCGTGCGTACGGATGAGAATATCGTTTGTACCACTGAGCAATCGTTTGTGCCGCTCGTATCGACGAGTATAATGTTTGTGCCACCGAGCAATCTTTTGTACCCGTTTGCATCGACGAGTATATCGTTTGTTCCACCGAGAAATCGTTTGTACCCGTTCGTATCGACGAGTAAATCGTTTGTGCCGCTCGTATGGACGAGTATATCGCTTGTACAGCCTAGCAATCTTTTTACCCGTTCGTATCGATGAGTGTATCGTTTGTACCGCCGTGTAATCGTTTGTACTCGTGCGTACGGACGAGAAAATCGTTTGTACCACCAAGCAATCGATTGTAACTGTTCGTATTGACGAGTATATCGTTTGTTTCACCGTGTGATCGTTTGCAGCGGTACGTACGGACAAGAATATCGTTTGTACCACTGAGCAATCGTTTGTAACCGTTTTTATCGACGAGTATATCGTGTGTTCCACCGGGCAATCGTGGGTTCGAAAACCTTCAGGAGACTTTCGAAGACGTTCGTGAGACGTCCAAGAGATGTTCAAGAGACTTTCGAAGATCCTCGCGGGACGATCGAAGGCTTCCATGACGTTTGAGTGGGTCGTTTGGGAACGTCTGAGTTTTTTTATTGTTCGGGTTTGTTTTAATGGATTTGGTTTATTTGGGTTTGTTTCGATTGTTTTGATTTGTTTGGGAATCCATCCAAACTTTCTCTCTCTCTCTCTCTCTCTCTCTCCTCTCTCTCTCTCTCTCTCTCTCCTCTCTCTCTCTCTCTCCTCTCTCTCTCTCTCTCTCTCTCTCTCTCTCTCTCTCTCTCTCTCTCTCTCCTCTCTCTCTCTCTCTCTCTCTCTCCTCATCTCTCTCTCTTCTCTCTCTCTCTCTCTCTCTCTCTCTCTCTCTC
>OZ023317.1:7273515-7392262 GCA_964007375.1 Ophion obscuratus | reverse complement strand
TCTCTCTCTCTCTCTCTCTCTCTCTCTCTCTCTCTCTCTCTCTCTCTCTCTCTCTACCTCTGACACAGAAGAGTGTCAGAAGGGAAAAATTAGGTTGTTCACCAAACTACAATGAGCTCTTCTTCAGTTTCTCAGTTGAAAAATCTATAAACCAATATATTACACATAACAGACCAACACGGTTAATTACAAACCCCGATATTTACAGGACTGATTATTTACAGAACTTTCTACAATTATTTTACAAGATTATTTACCGTTTACAAGAATACATACTACGATTGTATTCTATAAGGCCCCCATGGTAGCGTTTTCGTGGTTCCGGGTATGATATGCCGTTTGTCATCGTGCGGACTTAGAGCAATTTTTGTCTCGTTGATGGTGTACCAATCATGCAACTTCGATCGTATGCATGATTGCATGCCAGTGATTTCGATCTGGTCATACAAGCATTTCGTATAATCCTCGAAGGTGATCGTTCTCGCCTCGATGTTACTTTTAACGCGCTTCACTTTCTTTGTAACGTCTTTACTACTGACTCGGACTGCATACATTTTTGCTCTGAGCCCTACGAATTCCGTCATTATCCGACCATTATTTTCGTCTTTCATAAGTCCGGGAACTTTTTCGTTGGCAAGCGGTATATCATACCCATTGCTCCCCGGATACTCGCTCATATGGAAACGATGGATATTACACTTCATGTAGTCATACACATCCTCACACGCACTGTTGTACATGAAACTATCCGTATCGGTGTATGAGGCTGTACATTTGTCTTTATACAAAGGCATCATGTACTCATAATCAAAGTCATATAATCATGCCTTGGATATGTCGAGTATGGACATGCCCACATACATTGGATTATTGAATTGCACCTTGAGCTTGCGTAATTCGACAGCAATATGGTTTTCTGAAAAAATACTCCGGCTATGAAAATTTGATTTGGAAATGATTGCCTCTGCACCGTACCTGCCCACCCACCATGTTAAAAGCTTAACGCCTACATGGTTGCGTACATTTTCCATAGTTTTCCCAAACAACGCATTATCCATCAATTTATAGAGATTTTTTTCAAACCCATTTTTTCCTTCGGTCCGGAACTGCGTATTGAGCTCGATATATGTTCGTAGGCAGGTTATTGGGAGAGTTGGAGTATTCTATGATTTTTAATGATTTTGAGAGTGTGGCGTACACACTGCTGTAGATTGCGATAATGAATAACATACCGCCCCTTGTTATGCACAGTTGCAAGCAGTTGTTTGTGTTGCCGACCAGGTGGTTTACCATGTGTTGAACAAAATGGAAGTCCGTATGTGCATCGTGTAGTTATTCCGGATACTCTAAGTCAACCTCAAGCGTGTAACCGGCCGGTGAATCTAGCGCGTTCAATGATAAATTGAATGTCAACAAGTCATTGACCCATCGAAAATCACCATAGGTCGATGGTTGACGGATTTCCCATCCATACGAATTATTTACATCGAAATACATCAAGTATGATGAGGACCATGATGGATCGAACAATGCTATGTATTTGTTATTGACTCACGCATACCTATGTGAGCACTGACTCAGACCGCCGCGTATACCCCGCTTAACAAATAATACCATGGCAACGTTGGTGAACAATTCGAAGTTAGCGGATATATGTTTCAACATTGCATCCCATGTGAAACCGGGGAGAGTACAGTAATAAGCGGGGTCGAGCCTGTAACTCTTGATACAGCTATTGCGAAAGTTCTCGAAAACATCGGCCAGTAACAAAAATATCGGTCTTCATGTACAAGTCACTATATTCCCTTAAGGTTTGAATAGAAAACCGCTCCCATACATTCTCGCGTATTCGTTCTCACTCACAATGTCACCAGTCAAAGTACTGTAAAATGTGTCTCGTAGCGGTATGTGATAGTTTCCCAGTCTGTTTGAACTATCGCTATACTCATTGAGGAGGACACCCTTTCGAGTTAATAGGATGAAATTGTCGACGGGCATGCCATGAAATTGCGACCGTGACATTTTGAATGTGTCCACTGTCAAAAATGAGGCCAGTTATCCAGACTTGCATTGAGAAATTTGTATGAATCGATGGAGCGTAATTGAATCTTATGTGACTTATCTGCCGTTCGAACTGTTTTTGTGAAAGAAATGTATTCCTCCTTGTTTGTGGGCGTTTCCCATGGTGGTTTTCCCTTCAAATGCTGTGGTTAGTTCCTTAATGATGAACTGCGCACCATAGCCGGTCAAATTATGAAAAACTACGGGTATGAAAAACCTGCTCGTACTTCGAATTGTAATTAAAGTGTGCGGGACCTCTATGACGTCTGGTCAGGTGGCAATGATCACAAACACATATGTCGTCTTCGGCAAATGGTTTCTCACATATATGGCGGTTAGTAGCACTTCGAAATTTTGCCCACTCAACCGGAGTTAGAAGTACCATGGGAACATTATCCCATAAAATATCGTTGATGCGCAAAGCTACATCTTCAATGTTCTCGACAAATCATGGGATGCAATCGGCATCGCAATGGGAGTAGTATCCCGATAACGAATGGTCATACGAACAATGTAAATAGTACGTGATGTTAAATACTTCGTGCTGTTGCTGTATATTTTTTATGACAACCTTTGCCCAAACGCACTCAAGATTAGCATAAATCACAAATGGAAGTCGCTCGTTTCGTTAAAAGTGTTCAAATGTTAGCCATTTGTCCGTTTCATCAGGTAATTGAATGGCACAATCGTTTGATTTTCCACAATCCATCTCGTGCGATCCCAATGCAGCCTTCGTGTAAAAGTAGTGCAAACACCTGTAACAAAATGATGGAAGAAATTATATTATCCAAGTACATAATTATTCATATGTATATTCTCGAGTAGGTTCCTTTTTACTCACCGATCGCTAATGTGTTTTTTGCCGGCTGTTTTGCTCAGCTGCACGCTCACGAGCCGTGATAAATTTTTTATCCATAAAAACTGTCCCACACTGTAGTCCGACGAATCCTCCACGTACAATAAATTGATGTGTTGGACCAGCTATTGGTCGCATATTCGAATCGGTATGATGCTTTTCTTTTCCGTTGTAAATACATCAATAGAAACGTTGTTTTTTGCGATTGAAATGTCTTTATTCGATCGAGAGTGATGGGAAAAACAATGCCTTGAAGCTGTAGTACGATTGAGTAGTGTGGATATGAAGTTATTATGTCCACATTCTTTTTCACTGGGTAAAGAGCAGCGACCACTGGCCACGCGAAACATGGGTTATCCCTTGACTTTATATTCACCACCACTTTCTTCAGGACTGATTCCCGCGACAACGTAATTTAACAACCGACACACGTCGGATGGTATCTGTGATGTTAAAAGTTAAGTCACACGGGTATGTATACCGGTGCGGACAAAACACCCCGCTCGTCCATCTTGTTGATTTTGACGGGGAAAACGAAACCACCTATCGTTTGTTGATGTAGGTGTTTTAAGATTGGTAGTGAGATGCGTCCCGATTCTCTCGTTGTCACGAATTCGTTAGCTGGTGTGACTGGTGCGGTGTGTTTGGTCGATTTGATATACTCCAATTTCCTGGTCTGATGTGGTTTGCAATACGTATTTTTCTTTATCGGCGGAAAAACAGTTTTAAGTGGTGAAACGAACCCTCGAAAATAGGGGTGTTTTTCGTTTTCCAAACAATCGTGTCGCGGTATTGGTTATTACCGTATTGTCTCAAAATATGTTCAATATATGCAACTTTGGGTGTGGTATTGCATATGTTTTCGAATAATTGTCTACAGGATACAATATCTTTTGTGACAACAGGATGTTCCCTCTAAGAATTGTAAATTATCGACGATGTTATTAGAGGCGTTCACCCAATGGCCATAGGGCCGCCGAGGAAGTAGGTTGTAAATACTTCCTAACCATAGCGGCTCTGCTGCACGTCGTTGTCTTGTGTCATACCGTAAGCGCTCGAAAATTTACACATTCTCATATTGAATCGGTCGCTCGTCTCTTTCGTCCGCTCTACAATACTCCATTTTTGAAAGCGTCGTGTTAAACTATTGAAATCGTAAACATATTTCACGTAATACAGGCAATGGCCACCACTCTTCACACGTCCTAGGCCCTGGGTTGTTGAACCATCGTCTTCCATACTCTACACCACAACGAGCCCCATCTTACACACCTGTACAAACAATTAGTCATTTTCCATGTAACCCTTTCCCCTCTCAATCCTGTCCTAGCCTCATCTACGCAGCGCGGAAAAAACCTGTTGGCTGCGCGTACACTGACCTCCCACCACTGCAGTCTTATCACCCCCACCATCATAAGCGGTTGCCTTATAAAACTGGCGGTTATCATGTGTCTCCCCAGTTTTAATTCTTGCAAGCTGCTTAGCGCTTCGCCTCTATAAACCTGGCAAGAGAAATGTACTTCACTCACGATAATAAACCTTTTTGAAATGTATTCCACGTAATAATTTTCTACGCCACTCACTAACGCATGTACCAGGCCATATGCTGATGAATAAAAACACTTATATGTCTTGTCGAAAATAATTTCTTTTTTGGTCAACCATCACCCCAACCCATCCACAGTATGAGACTATCTCTACCATGCGCAGCGCACCGAAACCACACACACACACACACACACACACACACACACGCACACGCACACGCACACGCACACGCACACGCACACACACACCCACACACACACACACACACACACACACACACACACAATATGTATGAACGGACAAAATGTTAAATAAAAACTTCGATACATGTATTCACGTAAATCATCGCGTTTTTTCTTTACCCGAAGCTCTCTATCCCCACTACGACCTTCCTCCCCCCATACGATCCACGCGGCGGAGGCCCCCACCCGCTTGCTCTAGCGGGAAACAGGTCCTCGATATATGCAGAAGACACCACCAGTCAGTCTATTCGGAAAGCAGCTCGGAAACAACCACCCCCACTTAACCACGAGCTCCCGAAAAAGGGCCCAATACCCCCACCCCTCCGACACCGCTGACTCCCCCCACCACTAATTCCCCATACGTGCCACAGCGACGCATTCGCGACCGCCAGACACCCCCACCACGCGCCGCCGCGGGATACCCACTACACCACACCTGTGACGTCATCGTCGTCTCCCTAAAGATGTATGCATCTACTGTACACAAATAGTGAAATCACTTTTATGGAATAGCCAAGCAAGTTAACTAGTCATGTTGCACACTAAATTGTTAAAGCTGAGGAACACCATTTTTGAAAATATCTAGTTTTAAAAAGTCATATTATCATTATAAAAAAAAAAGATATCAGTATTAGATAAAAGTACAAAGTCGATAACGCACAAGCCAGATTCATGTGGAGTACGAATCAAATGAGTGATGTACCCTTCGACCACACGGCACGTGAAATGTTAATTTATGTTATACAGGGTGTCCCAAAACTCAACGATAATCTGAGACCGGATGAAAGGCCAAGTTATACCAGTTCTGGGAAAAATACAAAAAAAAATCCATATCACTCAGTTCAGCGATAATAGACATTTTAAAAAAAAAGTTGAAATTCGACACCCTTGGTCGCATTTTCAAGTCCTGTGATCACCAATGTCACAATTTCGCTGTGATTTTTTTAATTTCGTGATCTTCATTAACGATGCTATTAATCGCAACTACAAATTAATGCAAAAAACATTGTTAATTTAATAAAATAAGTTAAGTTTTAGTGAGTCATGGTTCAAAAAAATATTATTACTCAACTTTGACACTTCATTTTGAAAAAAAATGTACTACACTACCCTTGGCAAGTTATTTCAAAAGATGGCGCATTTAATCAAGATTCCAAAATGGTGCAACACTTGCCCCTTTTCTTGCCATTAAAAATTTTATTTCTTATTTTTTTCAAATTGAGCTCATTTTGAACAACTCAACATTAGGAATTTTTGTTACTAAAATTTGTTATTTTTTGTTTCTGATCTGAAATAAAATTATTATTTTTAGTAAAGAGGTAATTGAGTCAGTTAATAACCAATTTTTATTGTAAAAAACATATGTTTTTACAATAAAAATTGGTTATTAACTGACTCAATTACCTCTTTACTAAAAATAATAATTTTATTTCAGACCAGAAACAAAAAATAACAAATTTTAGTAACAAAAATTCCTAATGTTGAGTTGTTCAAAATGAGCTCAATTTGAAAAAAATAAGAAATAAAATTTTTAATGGCAAGAAAAGTGGCAAGTGTTGCACCATTTTGAAATCTTGATTAAATGCACCATCTTTTGAAATAACTTGCCAAGGGTAGTGTAGTACATTTTTTTTTCAAAATGAAGTGTCAAAGTTAAGTAACAATATTTTTGTGAACCATGACTCACTAAAACTTAACTTATTTTATTAAATTAACAATGTTTTTTGCATTAATTTGTAGTTGCGATTAATAGCATCGTTAATGAAGATCACGAAATTAAAAAAATCACAGCGAAATTGTGACATTGGTGATCACAGGACTTGAAAATGCGACCAAGGGTGTCGAATTTCAACTTTTTTTTTTTAATGTCTATTATCGCTGAACTGAGTGATATGGATTTTTTTTTGTATTTTTCCCAGAACAGGTATAACTTGGCCTTTCATCCGGTCTCAGATTATCGTTGAGTTTTGGGACACCCTGTATATTGCGTCTTATAGATTTTGTTGTAATGGATAAAGTATGCATCTGTAAACGACAGCATCGGCAGGTTTAAAGGTTTCCATTACTGTTTTACCCTCCTGCAGGTGGGAAGAGAAATTTTGTACACTGTAAAAAAATTCTGTATAAAAATTAATATACAAGTGTAGGAAGTTTTTATGCGGATACCGCTTATGAAATTTCAGATCCGATTTTGAAATTCCAAAACAGGTTATTTTAAAAGTGTAAGTGTAGCTCCGTAATATTAATATACTTGTGTGTTTGAAAAATAATGCACGTGTAAAGAAATAATCACATGCATGTATATTGAAATCGAGAACCATTTACTGATATCAATATAAGAGTGTGTATTAAATTCAAGAACCATTTGCTAATATCAGATTACGGGCGTGTATTAAAATTACTGATCCTATCCCATAATTATCCCATATTTATACCCAGATACCATTATCCCATAATTAATATTGAATACTTGAATAATAAAATTTAAATGCAGTGAAATGACGGCACGTATTTATGTTTTTCTTTATATATGGATTCCTCAGAGGCACGGGGTCCTTCCCCTTTTACCATTCCCTCCTTTATTCCTTCCATCATTCACAATCCTTCCAAAGCCCCCCCCCCCCCCCCGCCCAGAGTGTTGACCACATCCACTCTTTCCTAATGCACTACTGTATCGCATTTAGACGAGGGCCCATGGAAACTGCGGAAAACCTGGGCCGATACAGGCGGCTATATTCGGCTGAGTTTCAGTTGTATTACCACCAGAAACTTAGACAAACTGCCTCCTACTCAGAGGTTGACACGCAAACTAGTGCACGGGCAAGCGGTCACCGCTCCAAGTATTGGCAGCCTCCAATGCTGCTTAACTTCAGTGACCGCCGAGCCCGCACACCGACCGCGCGCCCATCTCAGTCCACTGCACGCATGTATTTGAAATTCATGTGATTTTGAGATATCGTCTGGTTTAATAATTATGAAAAGTTTTTTTTCAATATTAATATACGAACGCATTAAATTCAACTTACCTGTGATTTGTTTTTGACAAACAATTGTTATTCTCAGTGGCTTTTGTCTTGGAAATTTCTGAATCGAATCACAGTATTCATGTACTGAATGGTATTATTCCGAGAAGTATATCATCGATATTCCTAAAGATTTGTCTTATATTTAACTCAGTGTCGATGAGCAATAATATCAGATAGGGGTACAATCACGGTACTTTCCAATTTCAATTCAGTTCCACATGTATTATATTTTTCAGGCAGCCGTAAATAAATTCCAAACTTGTTTTGTATTTTCAATACTCTGTTTTTTATAGATGAATTAAGGGGGGAAATCACAGTAGCATACAAAAAATAGGCATATTTTCGGGAATTAATTTTGGCTGAATAAAAGTATCAATCGAAAATCTGTAAAGTAGGTTTTATAGCAATACTAAAAAAGTACAAAATGTAATTTTTTCAATAAAAAATATTTTAAAATGGCGGCTGCGCAGCATATGCCCCAAGGCGCCTTTTTTTGAGCTTGCCGAAGACATAACTCGAGCAAATTTTCACCGATCGACTTGAAATTTTGACAGTAGCTTCGAAACATCTTTCTCCACGGAGCTACGTAGGATTTTTTCGATATATTGATTTTTCACAAAATGGTGCATGTTTGAAAATAAAGTTAAATTTTTAACAAAAAAAGCCGTAAAATCGTCGATAAAAAAAAAGTAAGCCATATAAAATAAAAAATCCTACGTAGCTCCGCCGAGAAAGATGTTTCGAAGCTACTGTCAAAATTTCAAGTCGATCGGTAAAAATTTGCTCGAGTTATGTCTTCGGCGAGCTCAAATAAAGGCGCCTTGGGGCATATGCTGCGCAGCCGCCATTTTTAAATGTTTTTTATTGAAAAAATTACTTTTTGTACTTTTTTAGTATTGCTATAAAACCTACTTTACAGATTTTCGATGGATACTTTCATTCAGCCAAAATTAATTCCCGAAAATATGCCTATTTTTTTGTTCTACTGTGATTTCCCCCCTTAATATACAACTGTTGTAATCTTTAATTGAAGGCACGGGTTAATGCAATACATATTCCATAAATATGTAAACTTTTCTTGGAAATTCCATGTTGCATCTATTAAATTCTATATCCACGTTAGAATTTCATGCTCCTGTCTTAAATTTACGGTACAAGTGTCTCAAATTCAATTTCATTTCCTCAGTTCGTAAAATTCAATTCGATTGTGCCTAAAATGTAGTGTAAATTTAATATAATTTTCACATTGATTCATGTGATTTTCATCAGTGTTTATCAATTTTTTTTTTCAATTTCAGTTTCGCTCTTTTAAATAAATCTGTTGTGATCATGCATTGTGCGTATCTTGAAATTCAGTTTCACATATATTATATTTTTCAGGCAGCTGTAAATAAATTTCAAACTCGTTGTGTATTTTCAATGCTCTGTTTTTTATAGTTGATTTATTATACATCTGTTGTACTTTTCAATTGAAGACACGGGTTAATGCAATAAATTTTCCACAAATTTACAAACTTGTCTTTGAAATTCCATGTTGTGTCTTTTAAATTCTCTATCCACGTTAGAATTTTATGTTCCCGTTTTAAATTTACGGTACAAGTGTGTCAAATTTAATTTCATCTACTGAGTTCGTAAAATTCAATTCCTTTGTATCTTAAATGTATTGTAAATTTCATATCATTTTTTACAGTGTACCTATAAAGCTCCAGTAGATATGAATGTTAATAGCCCTGGTACCGGATGGGACATTAAAAATTGAAATGTTCCTAATACCTCTGTTAGTTGATATCACGTTATAACGTAAAATTATGTATATAAATGTATATCGATGCAAAAATTATTTTCGCGGGTGGCCGGAACGGAAAATTCTGTATCTTCCCGAGCTTTTTCCTAACCATGCACGCCAAGTCGTTGCACAGCATTTCCAGTATACTTGTGTGTAACATACTTTGTACTTTTATCTAATGGTGATATCAATTTTTGTATAATAGTAATATGACTTTTTTAAATTAAATATTTTCAAAAATTCTATTGCCTAGCTTTAACAATTTAGTGTGCAAATTGACTAGTAAACTTGCTTGGCTATTTTATAAAACTGTTTTAGCTTTTTTGTACATTTGCATTAAAAAAGTATAATGAAACCATTTTTTGAACTTACATAAAAAGTATAGTTTCAGATATTGGAGATAAATCAGCATTTTTTATATAGTAAAACAAGCGATAACGATTTTGAGGGATTTTGATTACTTGGAGTTTTTTTTACTTTAAGAAAGTTTTCTAAAGTAGTAGCAAACTGTTATGCACTTCCTCCAGAGATTCAATGACTGTGTACATTTAATAGAAGTTCTTTGTCATTGTACATCCTCTTTTGTGTGCCTCTAGATGAAAACGCTATGCCAAATCACCCAGAAAAAGCGAATCGCTTTTTCATAATAAAATGAATGTCGTACATTGGAAAAAAATGAATTAATGCTTTACAATAAAAACTCCCATCGCTCGGCGGTACGTGCCAAACATTACTGAGCCCATTTATTCTTGGCACACATTGTTTTTGGTGTTCTTTAATCGTATTTTGGAGCCGAGAATGAAGAAATTTAGACACCGCCTTAATATCGACCGCCGGAAATGCATACGCATAAACATGTGTATATATGTACGACGTGTTGTAATATTAACAGAGAGCGTCGAGAGATGGCGTCTAGGCAGCAGTAGTCGAAGACATGTCGTCAAGAAAAGATAAGACAAGCGAGCACACGTCATGTAGCAATATTAAACAATAGATAAAAGTTAGGAAAACATCATATTGGGATATATTTTTTCAGGTACTGATTTTATTTACCTTTAAGCCTGCTATATATATAACCTTGTACAGAAAGCATATACATGTATGCGTGAATGTGTAGAATGATCCAAAGGTTTTAATATTCAACTATTTAACCCTTCCCATGCACTATATTTTTTCGAAATACGATGTGTAAGCTGTCTTTTGGGACCAGGCGATTTTCAAACTTTTCTAGGCTTTCAAAAGATCTGAATATATTCAGGGTTACTTCTCAAAGTGTCTACTACTCGGCCCAGCAGTTGCCAAATCCAAAAGTTTAAAACCGTTATTAATAAAAAATTAAGTATAGCGGAGGGAAATTTGGTAAGAAAATTTCGGCTATTCCAACTCAGTGTACTGACGCATAAATTTAGACGTTCGAAAGTGGTCTGATGGGGGAAAAAATTATCATATTTAAAAAAAATTAAGTACTTGTTTTTAGCTTGTTATATTTCATGTAAACACATGAGCAAAGTGTGTGCTCGCGCGCGCGCGCGTGTGTTTGTGCTGTATCCGATAATTCTGATATTGAAACACGACTTACAATCACACAACCAAAGGCGCCGTGGGCTTTCTCGTCGATTTGATAAATATCCAATTGTTAGGTTTCCATTTCTTCCGTTTTCGTAACGCATTCAAATTGCACAACTGGGATAATATAATTGTTCATCGCGGTTTCGAATAGGCACTCCTGCATGGTCTTTTCATCATTTTAACCTCACCAGATCGTGCACTATTGCCTGCTCATTAATGCGACATTTGTCCGTATACAGGGTGGACCATTCAACGTGGCCACCCCAAATATGTGCGTTGCCTTCAGAGTGACAAAAAAATGTCAGGAGGTAATTTGATTGATTTCGAATTTTGAAGACGTCGGATGAATGATTCTCTTGACCTTCGAATAGATTCTGCATGGTGTGATAGCGGCGCAAGTTATCCAACGGACAATGGATCAATGGTTGTACAAATGGGAAAATGTTTTTGTTGTTAAGACGTTGTAGCTGATATTCAGACGAATCCACCGACCTATGATATCATGACCTTGAAATGATATCATAGGTCGTTAGATTCGTCTGAATATCAGCTACAACGTCTTAATAAAAATAAACATGTTCTCATTTGAAAAACCATTGATGACTTTGAGAACGCAAAAACGAATATTTCACCACTGTATCAGCCCTTCGAAATCAATCAAATGACCTCCCGACATTTTTTTCATCACTCTAAAGGCAATGGAGGTATTTGAGGTGGTCACGTTAAATGATCCACCCTGTATATATATATATATATATATATATATATATATATATATATATATATATATATATATATATATATATACAGGGTATATATGTATATATATATAATATATTACATATATTATATATATACATATATTACATATATACCCTGTATATATATATTGTAAACTGCACGATTTCAATTCCTTCCTCGTTTCGCATAACAGTGACAAATCGCGGGCTCTCGCTTTGCTGACTTTGTTATAACGAAGGGTTCGAGAAAATAAATATAGTTGTAATTATTTTACTCGGAACTTAGCGATAATTATGGCAACGCAAAGTGCATGTGCGGAGCAGGCTGGAGAACTTTAGTGTACATTATCGTATCCTCGGGTACAACGCAGGCGGCAGCGGCAGCAACGCGATGCGTCTGTCCTTCTTCAACGCGGGCATTGTATCTTTGCTCTAATTCTTGGACGTCACGCGAAGTTTAAGGGTCGAACAGTTATGTGCGCGCCAAGTCGGCTTCTCTCTCGCTCGGGTTCCCTCTTCATTGTGAACGGTCGTTGTTATAGCCTTCTTTTTTTCTTTTCTTTTTTTCCGTTCATTCGATCCGTTAAGTGGCGCGTTTCATGGAAAACGCATTTCGCGGAGTGTCGATAAAACGCAACCCGCGCAGAAATTCATTCGTTTATTCATTTACGTTCGCGTTCGGAACTCCCAGGCGGATTTTTCAATAGTGCATTGGACCTCACGTGCAATGAGAGATTCGAACGAGAGTAGTGCTCGCGTATTTTTTTTTCTTGTTTTTTTTTTTTCGTCTCTCTTTCTCCACTCGAGCGTCGGAAACCGCAAGGGGCAAAACGATCCGAACGAAAAATGCTCCACTCGGCGGTATTCGCGATTTATTTTACGATGCATAAATACCCTAGCCGGGATGCCCAATGTTAATACTTTTATAGTTTTTCTTGTATATCGGTTAGTGTGGTGCAAACGATGAGTCGCGAAATTTTCACTGATTACATCGAAATCAAGTTAATGGATTTTGGCTTCGCGAAGTATCACCGCGCCCAAAGTAGAAACGCATTTCCACATTCAGGAAGGCGATCCGCTGTTGTTTATCAACTGGTTACAAGATCACTGAAGAGGTGGAAAGAGATAATTGATCTCTTGAGGGTTGTTCGAATCGAAGGTAATTTTGCTTGGATGGCGTACTGGACTGTTGCTTCAAATGGAAAGCAATTGTATATTTACGTTACCGAAACATATAAACAAATGAATTAAATAATTGGAATTTTTGTTCTGATGAATTGAAATTTTTCAATAAATCAGAACGAAACACACGGTTTCGCAGGTAACTTCAAAGTGAACATGGGCCCCAATTTACCCCAAGCAATTTTCGATTTAAAATATCTTCGAAAACTATGCAATTAAACACACACGCACATGTGTGTGTACTCAAAAGTTTTTGTAGCAAAATTATTCAACTTTGAGGCGACAGAGATTTATGAATTTTTTTTTCTTCAGAAACCGCGATTGAAATTGAAGCTGCGCGTTTGTTGTAAAATATTGGGGTCTGAATATGTACTCGAAGTTCCGAAAAATATGTTATTTCATCAAAAAGGGTGATGGCTCCAAATTTTTTAAAATCCATGTTTGTAATAGTATTGTACTGAAATCTGATAACCCTACTCACCCCGAAACCTATTACTGTTCGTGCCTGTACTCAATCGATCCGCCATTGCTATCTTAAAATGGCACATCGAAAATGACGAGTTCAAATCAGTAATCGAACATTCAGAAAAAATTTCGAAGGTTAGGTTATGAGGGTTTTTCATAATACAATCACTTCACCATACTATCTTACCGCTCAGAATGTGACACAGAGCTTGCTTTTATTTTGCCAACTCGACATTAATTTGACTGTAATAAATGATTTAGTAGGTGGACAGACGGACACAACAAAATTCCAAGGGTTCCTAGTCGCCACGAAACCTAAAAAAGAGACTGTCAATTCAAGCCACACCGAGCCAAAAAGAAAATCTGGCGTTAAACACCTCTTAGAAAGACAAGCTCTCAATTCAGTCCATTAAATTAATTCGGCAAGAAAATTTCTTTCTTTTCGAGGGAATAGCATAACAGGCGAGAGGCTCCGATGGATTTCCAGACATCGCTTTCACTTTTCCTTGGCCAGAAAGTACAGAAAGATAGAAATGCAATGCAGAAGAGGATAGGCAGAACAAGAGGACAGGGTATCGCGGAGGACGAGAAGGCGATCGGTGGAGAGGAGAGAGAGCGAGGTAATCCTGACTTTTGCCTCGCAAATGTGAAAACTCGTGGACGTTAAGTGGCTCAACTAGGCCCGGTGCTTTGATGCAAAGCCGCGCATTTCGTGCCCGCACTTACGTCTGCCTTCGTCACAGCCTAAGCCGCTCGGACGTGACTCTCTCAACAACCGCGTTTATATGTTCTCGGTGTTCGTTCGCGTTATACGAAGCTAAAGGAAGGCACTGGCAATCCGGTGCACAGCTCTCCACTCCCGCTCTCCGTAATCTCTCAGCGATGCACGCCTTGGCGCAGTATACGCCAAGATATGCAACAAAACGCACGGGATGGATGACCAGAATGCTCGCGAGCATAAGATCTCCGCTGCTCTTAAGGCACTTGCCATTTCTTCCACG
This sequence comes from Ophion obscuratus, assembly GCA_964007375.1. NCBI lineage: Eukaryota > Metazoa > Arthropoda > Insecta > Hymenoptera > Ichneumonidae > Ophion > Ophion obscuratus. The sequence goes on along the minus strand of OZ023317.1, from coordinate 7,377,786 downwards.
AACCCGTCGTTACCATGACGAACAAGAAGTATGGCAGAAGCAATGCCACGCGAATTACGCCGACCAGCGCAGCGATCCGGCCGAGACACACTCCGCCAGCATCGGTTTAATTACTCAGCCATTTGATATCTCGAAAGATCCCAAAGGTTTGTGACTACGACGCTTTTTCAGCCACGATTCTTTATGCCCGAACTCCGCAAATTAGAATCGAAGAAGGGCGCCGCTTTGGAAACTGCCCCGACCAGTGTCTGGCCATAGATATATGCATGACAGAGGCGCTACGGGAACCTAGTTCTGTCGATCTAAAAGCCGTGCCGATGGACATCAGCCGAGCACTTTTGGTCCGAATTCCAGTTTCCAATTTGGAGTTACTCTAAATTTCATTGTATTTCTTGTAGATACTATTGGAAGTACAAATAAGTCTCCGCCGTTGACAAAAGATGGCCCCATCAGGAGGTTATGGTTAAAATTGTCAGATGTAAAACGTCATATCGTAAAGTTGAACATCTGGCAAGACCATAACCTTGAAATATTAGCGATTTTGTATCAGTATTACATAATTTTTTCATGCGTAATTGTTTAGTTTTGAGCCGAATAAGCATCATTTGCGGGAACTCTTGCGTTTGGCACGAGTCTCCCTCCAATAATGCTTCCAATTCCGCGTCTTCATGCACTTCGTTCCCGTAAATAACAATTATTCAGGGTTCACCTAATTGTGTTTATACGACGAGTTACACATTCCTGTCATTTTGACTAGCATCAGCTTCGTCCACGATCTTGTTTCTAACTAGAAACTATTAACAATACACGGTAACTTCTAGTAACACCTACTTAGGAACTGCAACTTTAAGCAATTTCTAGGATGGTGGAAACGGGACTTTAGGTCAACAGAACTATGTTCATGTAGTGACTCACACGTTCGTATGTTTTCTACCAGCCTGAATATTATCCAACTTCCTAGTTCCTAGATAGAAACTATTTAAAGTACACTATAACTTCTGGTAACATCTACTTAGAAATTACACCTTGAACCAATTTCTAGGACGGTAGACACGGAACTTAAGTCAATAGAATTATGTTCATGTGATGACTCACACATTCGTATGTTTTCTACCGGCCTGCGCATTATCTAACTTCCTAGTACTTAACTGGAAGCTATAAGAAATACAATGCAACTTCTAGTAACATCTAATTAGGAATTACAACCTCAACCAAGTTCTAGGATGGTAGGCACGGAACTGTAGGTCAACAGGTTTATGTTCATGTGGTGACTCACACATTCGTATGTTTTCTACCGGCATGAACAATATACAACTGTCCAGTTCCTAACTATAAGCTATTATTAGAGTGCACTATAACTTCTTGTAACTTCTACTTAGGAGTTACAACGCGGACCAAGTTCTAGTATGGCGAATATAGGCTTTTAGATCGAAGAAAGACCTTCATGTCGTAACTCGCACACTAAGAAATTTTTCACCAGCATGGACTTGATCCGAGTTGTAGTTCTTGACTAGAAGCTACTAGAAGTTCAATCGAATTTTCTAGTAATTACTAAAATTAAGTGGAAACTGGAACCCGTGACAACTGCTTAAATCGTGAATTCAGCTCTTAGGTGTATGTTTACCGCGGCTTATTTTTCTTCGTTGGTTCCGTCTAGAGTTCCGTACCCACTATGGATTCCTAGAATTCCGCCCTGTCCGCAGATGGTGGTAAAATTTTGTCGCTTAACTTTTTACGTTTTCGCGGTCCCCTTTTCTGAATCCCGCCGTTTCTCTGTGCACTTTTGACTCCCTCGCCGCGTGAGGGTTGCCTGACAATCCGGCACACATGCAGTACTCTGGAATTTTTTCTATTTTCGCAATAACAAACCGTCTTATGATGTTTGGGAGCAATATCATCATTATATATGCAAAAACGTTGGAATAATATCCCTACTAAGGTTAGGGGCACTATCGACCTATCTCGTATATTCATCCTTGCGCACAGAACCGACCGATTGCAGTGTCGCTTGTGACGAAAAAGTGACTTAAATTTGGCTTACGAAATAGACCTCTCGCCCAGGGATTACCGCCTGTAGCCCCCGTAGGTAAATCACATTTTTCGCCATCCCCTCTCCCTCCATCCATCGCTTATTGCAAAGTGGGGGATTGGCTACCAATGCAGCGCAATACAAATACAGAAGCATGCGACAGATAATAATTAAACAATAAATAATCTTAGGGCCTAAATAGCTTAGGATTTACTTGCCGAAATTTATTGAATCTCCCATGATCTTAGGTGTGCACCAAGATGTTGATACATTGGCGTACCAAGAGAGGGGAGGGGGCTGCTGTCCTCCCCCTGGAAGACAAACTTTAAGTCTATTATCTCCGCTGTACTCCGCGAAACTAATATGAGCTACCCCCCCCCCCCCTCACCGTAGATCACGGATACGCCCTTTTGTCTGTGTGTGTTTTTTTTAAAGAGGTTTAGTAGGGAAATGCCTCCGCACCATAGCAAATAATTGCCGTGTGTCGGGCTTGCACCGACTAAAAACCCCCGTTCCTCTGTGGCCTCACAAATTCTCCCGCAGGACGACCGCTAGGTATTACATCACGGGAGAGGCCTTAGCCGTACCTCTTCCTGCAGTGTTGTCAGACGACCTTACATCCCCCTTCCACTCGAGATGATATGGGTGGTTTAGGGGTTCGTGTCGCTCATTTCATCAATGACTGCCTGGTCTTCCGGCGTTGTTTTCTTCCTCGCGCGTTCTGCACGTCGCAACTCCTTCATTAGTGCGGCAGCATAAACCGATACCGCTGTCCATGCGTCTGCTGACTTCAGCATCAACTCAACCAGGTTGTCCGGGGTGATGCGTGTCTCCAGCTGATCCTCGACTATCGCGCGGGAGGCACTAAAACGTGGACATTGGAACAATGTATGTTCAGCGTTCTCCTCGACTGCTACACATGCTGAGCAGTCCGGGGAATCTTCATAATTAAATTTATAGAGATAGGTCCGGAAACAGCCGTGTCCTGAGATCACTTAAGTGAGATAATAGTTGAGATCCCCATGTAAACGGTTTACCCATATCTCCACCTTCGGGATTAGTCGATGTGTCCACCTTCCCTTGGTAGAGGCATCCCACATCGTCTGCCACTGGTTGAAACTGGTTGCTCTCGCTTCTATCCTTGTATAACTGGAAGTTCTAGCTCCCTTCTGCTGGTGCGTCGATCTACGGTCCTCGGCGAGCACCTCAATGGGCAGCATTCCTGCGATAACGTTGATAGCGTCCTCAGAGACAGTGCGAAATGCACAGGCTCCCCTCAAGCGCTGACGCGATACGTTGCTGCAGCCTTCCTGCGGCACTCCTGGATTTTCAGTGCATCAGCCTATATGGGTATGCCACAAGTGAGCACTGAGGTCGTCACTGATGACAGCAGTTTCCTCCTCTTCTGTCTGGGGCCACCAACATTAGGCATGAGTCGCGCCAGTGTGGTAGCCACCCGAGGGCCTTTTTGCTGATCTGCTCGGTTTGCTCTTTGAAGTTCAGCCTCGCGTCGAGAATCACACCCAGCTAGCGAATGAACGGTTGGGATGTGATTTCGGAGTTTCCAACCCTGAGCGTTACCGTTTCCATCACCTTCCTGCTGGATACGAGAAGTACTTCTGTTTTATAGGCTGCAAGCTGTAGTCCAACAGAAGACATCCATTCCTTTATCTTGACGAAAGCTTCGCCGAAGACTGCGGTGATTTTCTCCAGGAATTTGGCGATGACAATCAGCGCCGCGTCATCCGCGAACGCTACGACGGAAACTCCTTTCGGCAATTGTAATAGCAGCAGATCATTGTACATGATGATCCACAGAAGCGGTCCAAGTACAGAGCCCTGAGAAACTTCTCCAGTCACCCTATACGTCTTCGGTCCATCCTCTGTGTCGTACATGAGCCACCTATTACATAGGTAACTCGCCACCATTCCGTAGGTAGCATGGTACACCTAATGTTTTTATGGCATCCATGATACACTTCCATATCGCCAAGTTGAAAGCGTTTTTGACGTCGAGAGCGACAACTGCGAAATACTTCTTGGACCCTCTTGTCCATCGTTTCCCCGCAGTCGACTCCTGCGCCTGCTTCACCACTGTGTTGATGGCATCCAGTGTAGAGCGCTCCTTTCTGAAGCCAAACTGGCCCTCCGCCAGTAGAGGGTCCACGAACTTCTCAATCCTGTTATGGATGATGCACTCGAAGATCTTTCCGGCGGTATCCAGCATACAGAGCGGATGATAGGATGAAGGTTCGTCCGGTGGCTTCTTCCCTTTCGGGAGGAGCACTAGCTTCTGCCACTTCCACTTGTCCGGGAACATTCCTTCCTCGAGACACCCATTGTACATGCCTAGGAATATTGCCGGTGCCAACTTGATCGCTGCCTTGAGTGCGATGTTGGGTATCCCATCCATGCCGGGGGCTTTATTGTTGCCCACCCTGGCAATCGCCATAAGAAGCTATTCTTCAGTAATGGCTGGGATGTCCTCATCGACGTCTTCCGCGAGCTGGTAGTCCTTCTCGGGTTGCTCAGGGAACAGATGTGTAACAACCTTTTCCAGCAGGGCTACGTCCACAGGCGATGGCATCCGCTGGTTTTTCAGCCGAGTCAATTCTACTTTGTACGGCCTGCCCCAGGGAGCATCTTCCACCTCGCTGAGCAGTTCGCCCCAGCTTTCAGCTTTACTCTGCTTGATAGCCTTTTTAAGCTTCAAGCGCGCCTTCCTGTGCTGTTCTTCCAAACCGGGGAACGAGCGATTGCCTCGATCTCGTTGCGCTCGGCGGTGAGTTCGATGACACTCCCTTCGGAGGCCGGCAATTTGTTCGCTACACCAGTTTACCGCTGGTCGGAAGTCGACATCACGTTTCCGTGGCATTGTGACATCGCATGCTTCGGTGACCCTCTGCATGACCACCTCGACCTTCTCGGTTGCACTTTCCGTTGCGAGGGGGCTGGTGTCAAAAGTTTCACGAAACAAGTCCGCGTCAAAAATTTTCGCTTTCCAGCCCTTCCCGTCTGTCTTCGGTGCCTTCGCTGTTCTGCTGAAGTCTCCGCGAATCTCCCAGAGAATGGCTTGATGATCACTGTGAGTGTAGATATCACTGACTACCCAGTGGCACTGGTTTCCTCTGGCCAGGCTACTACTCACAAAAGTTAGGTCCACTATAGAGGAGGCTTCACCTTTAATAAAAGTGGGCTTTGTAACTGCATTAAGTAGTACTACATCGAATAAGGACATAGCCTCAACCTTCCTGTTCGTCACTTTATTACCCCATTCCACAGCCCACGCGTTGTAATCTCCGGCTATGGCTACCGGGAATCGTTGTTTAGCGTCTGCGACTAAGTTGTCAAGAAAATTTTCAAACTCATCAGTCGTCAGGCTAGGCGGTGCGTAACAGTTGTAGAAATGAACTCCTTTGGCTTTTATTCTTACAAAACTAGTTTCCATCCGACTCGCAAGATCCTGAAATGGAAGCTTTCCACAGGACCAAATTGGAGCCTTCCCACTTGCGTCAGATTCCCAGGGTTGCGTGTCTAGATGTCTATATGGTTCCGAGAGTATCGCCAAGTCAGGCTTCAGCTCGCGCACAGTCTGCATGAGCAGGTCCTGTGTGGCTTCACAATGGTTGAGGTTGAGCTGGAGTACTCTCATTTGCATCGTTTTTGGAGTGCGTGCAAAGCCCGGAGAGCCCGCGTATACGCTAGATATCGGCTGCCACCCGCGATGTGGGCTGTAGGTGCCCCATCTTCCGCTTCTGCACATATGACACACTTTGCGCTTGCTGTGCATTCGGCAACTTTGTGGCCAGTGATACGGCACTTGATGCAGTCTTTAGCCCGGTCGACGCTGCTCTTGCAGTTCCGTGATAAGTGTCCAAATTTCCAGCGCTTGAAACACTTTAGTGGCCTCACCACCTCTCGGATTCTGCAATTACACCAGCCGACTGGGATGATACCTGTATCCGGAATTTTCCGGACAGCAGGCACCATGATTCGTATTCCCGCGGTCTGAGACCTGCCATATGCTTTACGCAGAGACTTAAGAGAGTGTTCTCTGGCCAGATAGTCCAGTCCCAAGACTCTCTGCAGGACCGCCGATATCTCGTCCTTCGTCGCGTCCTCTTCCAGATCCTTGATCGCCAGATCCACTTCCTGGGCTTCACTTTGCACCGTTGCGGATTCGGGAAGAACACCTTCGAATTGGTTTCGCAATTCCGGTGCTTTGGCTGAGCTCTCCTTATTCAGAACGATCAGCAGATCTCCCGCATTCGTTCTGCGTACCTTTTGGACCTTTGGATGCATTCACCTGCATCCTTGAGCGCCGGATCCTTCTTTATACGACTCCAGATCTCTGCAAAGCTCCAGTCACCCTTTTTGTGGATGACGAAAGCGTTGGGCAGAATCGGCCGTTCGCGAGGTTTCTGCGGCTTCTTCTGAGGCTGCGTCTGGGATATCTTGTTCGATCTTTTCTTCTTTCCGCCAGTCTGCCACTCCTGCTCTGATCGCTTGTGTGCGTGTGCGCGCGCGCGCGCGCGTGTGTGTGTGTGTGTCATTAAGTGTGTAAGTGTACGTATGCAAGTGTGTGCGTGTGTGCATTCGTGTGTGTGCAAGTGTGTGCGTGTGTGTGTGCACTCGCGCACATGCTTTCGGAATTTTCCCTCCGCACACATTTTCAGGCGCACGCAATTACAACGGATTCCCCTACACCTTCCTTCTACGCTGCCTTTCCGCTGTAGCGCGCACCTGATTGGCTATTTCTTTTAATTCATAATTAATTATCTATGCGTCTGATCAAAAAATGACTGACTTTTCGTCTCAGAATTTTTTTCCTACCAGGTGCTAGAAGGATGTACGTTACTTCTAGGACACCCTGTATAGATATATTCGTATAGCGTGAAATAATAATAATTTCAGCTCGATCAGAGGAGTATTCTTTTCGGAACTTCACCCAAAACGAGCGAGTTATTTTTACAGCCTAAATGAACCAAAAAAATTGTCGGTAAACTTTGAATAAAATGTCATGAATAAAATTCATGACATTTTATTGCCATGAATAAAATTCATGACAATAAAAATGTCATGAATAAAATTATCGGCATCGGTAAGGATCGGTAAGGATATCGGTAAGGAACGAACAAATGATGGATTCTGTAAGTGTTAGGATGGCTAAGTGGGTAGGGCAGTCGACACTAGAACGAAAGACGTAGGGTCGATCCTGATGATATGTAAAAACTTAAACAATGCATATTTACAAAAATATATATTTAGTCTCTTTTGACAGGTTTTTGGTTCATTCGCATTTGGTTTATTTTTGCTTTTCAACTCGAACTTTATTTTATATTTCTTTTTAGCTTCCTCGTATTTATGTTCTGTTTTTGTTTGATTTTGTCGCGGCTTGGCCCCCTGAAATATCGGAGAGCAAAAAATATTGATACTTACATTCGTATTTTTAGGTTATATTTTCTTTTTATGTTTATTGCACGAAAATACAAATAAAAAATATATATGACGATCTTAGAGTTATCATTAAAAGAATAAAGGTAAGTTTATTCAGGAACTTGCAGTTTTTGTTTGAATAAATCCGATTCACACGATCTGTCACACGTTAACTGTCTCGATGTTTTGATGGGTTCAATGACGCCATCTTGGAGAATTCGAGTGTTCAATAATTGGGACACACTGCATTTTCTATGTCCCCATGATCGAACACCGTATATTTAACAAATAATTACTTTTAAAAAATGTTTAATTGTTATTGGTAAGGAATTTTCTGAGGAACCTGAAACGCCTTTACTTTTTGAGATGCGACAGTTTTTGAATTTTTTATGCCCTTACGCATGAAGCGGCGCGTCTTAGCAACAACGATAAGCAGTTACGACGAGACGTCAAATCGGGTCACCGTTGCTGATTAAATTTTTTTTCTCTAATAATTAAAGCTTTTTTGCACGAGTAAGGTAAGATTTCGATAGCTAAAAGTTCAATGTATGTAATGAAATTTTTATAAATAAGTAAATGCAAGCAGGTGAATGAGAAATAATAAAAATCCAAGATAGTGTTCAATAATTGGGACATTTACCTTACTAGAATTCTTATATTCATAATTTGTAAATTTTTTGTTTTTCATTTCAGGTAGCCGTTGCTGGGCCAATATGGGCATATGATATTTGGCCAAGTCTTAGCAGCCATTCATGGTTTACCATTGACAGCCATGCATGGTGCGGATCTGCCCCGTTTATATAGCCATTACCGCGCCATCGATTTTTCTCTGGAAACCAGTTGTGGGCCATTACTGTACCGATTGTAAAACCCTGTTTGGGTCTCCGCATTGTACCGCCCTAGGCAGTAATGGGTCACTGCTTCGCCATCACCAGAATTTCCAGACCTTTATGTAATGCAAGTTTGGAAACGTCACCAAAAAATAAATTTCACGTACTGATCGAATTGATTTCGGGCAACGAGAAATAATCGGAGGGTGATCCGAAATATGTATAAAACGAAATCAAATTTCATGTTTACCTATCTCTTTGTTTCACCTGTTACGACATGACGCGCGGGAGGTTCGAGGTTTATCGGCGGGGTCAATGAGACCGCAGGGATACAGGCGTTTATGCACGCGATACACTCAGGAAAACGTTTGGTAATACCAACTATGTATGTTTAGTTGAAGCAATTTTGCTTGAAGCAACCTAATTTTACTCGCTTGAAATACAATTCGATTCAAGTGACAAAGCCAGTTTAGTTGAAACAACGAAATGATCATATAAAAATAGCAATATCTTCCTGGCCATATAATGGATTGGATTAACTACATCGGAGTTCATGCAAGTAATCCGCGTTTTATTTGAACTTTATATTTGGTCGTTTATTGGCCAATAAACTACATTATCCAACTGAATTAATTATTAGGCATAAAGCGAATGATGGTTAGTTCTACAATTGAATAAGTTAATTGAAACAAATGATTTAATTAAAGTTACTTCGAGGTAAGACCGTGTTTTCTTTTTTCTACGATGTGCATATTTTTCAGCTATTGATAGATATTGCTATTTGAGTTCTTGTGAATGTAATCGATCACTCTTTTCCCGGCATGATGTCTACATTCAGAAAAACGTTTGGTACCTTAAAAAAAATTCAATTGACTGCAAGATTTCGTTAAATTACAAATATATATTTATTTCCGGCAAATAAACTTCTTCTTGATCCAAAAACGCACACAGCACTTTCAATTCTAATTCCGGTGTCCTGAAACCAAACTTTATTTTAACATACTGAACGGTTGTGTCCGTAATCTCTCCCTTAAAAGCATTTTCAAAATATATAGTTGAACGAAAAACATATACAGTAGAATGAAAAATGTGTGCATTTAATGAATTGCAGAGCATATTTCAGTCAATACATAATATTTTTTATAAAAGTTCATGTATAGTCCGTACCACTGAAGATATATTTTAAAAGAAAACCCCCAACGCTGCTATAGTCGATCCAACTATATGTTGGTTTGCCCTGAATGACGGAGTAGGTTCTGACAACCAATATTATAACATAGTTGAAGCTGCATACAGTAAGTTCAATCAAAATTGGTTTTACACCACTCGAATAAATTGGCAGATAGAGCATCAGCTTAATATGAACCAAATAAACATCGAGTCACTCTAATAAAATTTCGATGTGAGCATATGCAATGTATACATTGAATTGGTAGAAAATCAATGAAATATAAATCATCGAAGAAAGTATTCTCCCTACGATGAATTACAAATACAAATGGAAGACGAAGACAATAAGGTAAATAGATCCGCTAAATTATGAGACAAGATGATTAGTAATTTTTCATTAATGCCTGTTTATTAAAGTACATATTAAATATACTGCGATGGTACAGAAACAACTTTTATTGATTAATCTACGTCGATGTACGACTATACACTGTTAATTGTAAGATAATGTACAAAGCGCTCTGAGAAAATTCCATAGTTAAACTTAAAAGCAATCTGCGTGTTGAAAAAAAAGAGAAATCTATTAAAATAATGTGTACAGATAAAAAATAAATAATAAATAAAGTACACATAAGTAAATGTATACGGATAAATAATTATTTGTGAGGTACGCGAACCGCGAGACTGTTCGATCCGAAAATGTGAGAAGAACGAAAATGGAAGTGCGAACGCAGCGCCGCCCGTGCGTTAAAATATCAATGCCATAGACTACAGCGTGGTTGCAACGAACTATTAGCCGCTTAAACCGAGTGTCCACGTAGTTGGGTTTACCGAATTTAATCGATATCTGAAATTACGGAGTAACAATGGCTCGTGCCCGCAAAAAAATCTCAATAACGATTCCCTTAGCAATCCTTCAATACTTATGCACTTGGTGAACACGCAACGTTAAATAAAACTCACCGGCTTCCACTAAATTTACTATCAACACCCGAGAGACGCCGTACAGTATTTTTCCGTACAGAATTCCGTACAGAATTCCCGTACAGAATTCCCAATGAATTCCCCAACTATCAAGATGTCTTCTACTTCGCATATTTTTGTTTTCGATGTAAATCGTCTCACAAAACTTATCACAATGAATATTGTAGTTTTCTACATGCTCACAGGGGATATGCACGTCAACAGCCATAAAAGACGTGAACAGCCGGGAGTCGAAACTGCGATCGTAGCGCTGTTCGTGCATGCGTCTGAAACTACACTGAATCGCGATTTCCACTACCCAGTTAACCAAGCGTACTATTAGTCCCAGTAACCAAGCGTACCATTAGTACAGCATACCGCAAATGTGGAGTACGTCGTGCCCTACAGTACCGGTAATGTACGGGTACGGGGTAGCAGCGTAGTCGTACCTCTCAGTATCGTTACCGTGGAATTATACCGTACTGCAGTGCACGGTGACTCCACGGTGGCGATACTGTACCGGTACCGTACTGGTAAATTAGCGGTACAGCGTACCGTACGGCGTACCGGTAATGTACCAGTACCGTACGCACGTATGAGGTGGCAACAGTACCGGTACGGCGCACTCCACCTGAGCGGTACATTTGCGGTACGTGGTTAGCTGGGGTACAGCATACCGCAAATGTCGAGTACGCCGTGCCCTACAGTACCGGTAACGTACGGGTACAGGATAGCAGCGTAGTCGTACCTCCACGGTATCGCAATCGTGGAGTTACACTGTACTGCAGTGCACGGTGGCACCACGGTGGCGATACTGTACCGGTACCGTACTAGTAAATTGGCGGTACAGCGTACCGTACGGCGTACCGGTAAGGTAGCAATACCGTACGCACGTACGAGGTGGCAACAGTACCGGTACGACGCACTCCGTATGAGCGGTACATTTACGTGGTTAGTTGGGTAACTAATCGCTCACAGCGATCGAACAGAGCGCGTCCGTGGTCGGATTTGCCAAATAAAGTCATTATCTACATACAGAAAAACGTTTGGTAATACCAACTATGTATATTTAGTTGAAGCAATTTTGCTTGAACCAACCTAATTTTACTCGCTTGAAATATAATTCGATTCCAGTGATAAAGCCAGTTTAGTTGAAACAACCAAATTATCATGTCAAAATAGCAATATCTCCCTGGCCATATAATGGGTTGGATTAACTACATCGGAGTTCATACAAGCAATCCGCGTGTTATTTGAACTTTATATTTGTTCGTTATATTGGCCAATAAACTAAAATTTCCAACCGAATTAATTATTACGCATAAAGCGAATGATGGTTGGTTCTACAATTAAATAAGTTAATTGAAAAAAATGATTTAATTAAAGTTACTTCAAGGTAAGACCCTGTTTTCTTTTTTCTACGATGTGCATATTTTTTAGCTATTGATTGCTATTGCTACTTGAGTTTTTGTGAATGCAATCGATCATTTTTTTCCCGGCACGATTTCTAGATAACGACTTTATTTGGCAAATCCGACCACGGGTGCGCTCTGTTCGATCGCTGTGAGCGATTAGTTACCCAGCTAACCACGTACCGCAAATGTACCGCTCATGTGGAGTGTGCGTACGGTACTGATACATTACCGGTACGCCGTACGGTACGCTGTACCGCCAATTTACTAGTACGATACCGGTACAGTATCGCCAACGTGGAGCCACCGTGCACTGCAGTACGGTGTAACTCCACGGTAGCGATACCGTGGAGGTACGACTACGCTGCTATCCCGTACCTGTACATTACAGTACCCGTTCATTACCGGTACTGTAGGGCACGGCGTATTCCACATTTGCGGTATGCTGTACTAATGGTACGCATGGTTAACTGGGTAGTAGAAATCGCGAATCAGTGTAGTTTGAGATGCATGCACGAACAGCGCTACGATCGCCTTTTCGACTGCCCGCTGTTCACGTCTTCTTTCCTGGCTGTGACGTGCATCTTCCCTGTGAGCGTGTAGACAACTACAATATTCATTGTGATAAGTTTTGTGAGACGTTTTACATCAAAAACATAAAAATGTGCGAAGTAGAAGACATCTTGATAGATTGGGGACTTCAATCGCTTGTTGCTACATTTTATGGAAAGTGTATGATCGTAATTTCTATTTATTCGCCGTTGTTGTCACGCTGCGTGCTATCCTTCGAGAAAAACATTGTACGGCGTCTCTTGGGTGTTGATAGTAAATTTAGTGGAAGCCGGTGAGTTTCATTTAACGTTGCGTGTTCACCAAGTACATAAGTATTGGAGGATTGCTAAGGGAATCGTTATTGAGATTTTTTTGCGAGCACGAGCCATTGTTCTCCCGTAATTTCAGATATCGATTAAATTCGGTAAATACAATCACGTGGACACTCGATTTAAGCCGCTGATAATTCGTCGCAACCACGCTGTAGTCTGAGACCTGGCGTCGCGTAAAGCAAAAAGACTTGTTTGCGCCAATTCCACTTCGAGAACACACAAAATCTGATGGTTTCTGTTATGTGGTCTGCGGATAAATTCTCGATACATCAGAAAAAAATATTATTTATCTGTACACATTATTTTAAATGATTTCTCTTTTGTTTTTTTTCGACACGCAGATTGCTTTTAAGTTTAACTATGTAATTTTCTTAGAGCGCTTTGTAAATTAACTTACAATTGACACCGTACAGTCGTATATCGACGTAGATTAATTAATAAAAGTTGTTTCTGTATCATCGCAATATTTTTAATATGTACTCTAATAAACAGGCATTATTGAAAAATTACTAATCATCTTGTCTCATAATTTAGTGGATCTATTTACCGTATTGTCTTCGTCCTCCATTTGTATTTATAATCCATCGTAGGGAGAATACTTTCTTCGACGATTTATATTCAATTGATTTTCTACCAATTCAATGTATACGTTGCATATGTTCACATCGAAATTTTATTAGAGTGACTCGATGTTTATTTGGTTCATATGAAGCTGATGCTCTATCTGTCATTTATTCGATTGGTGTGAAACCAATTTTGATTGAACTTGCTTCAACTATGTTATATCAGTTGTCAGAACCTACTCCGTCATTCAGGGCAAATCAACATATAGTTCGATCGACTATAGCAGCGTTTGGGGGTTTTCTTTTAAAATATATCTTCAGTGGTACGGACTATACAGTACTACCTCTCTAAGAGAGCGGTCTAGGGCGGTTAGGGGAAGAAATTCTCGAGAAATTCGTCGCCGAAGCCTTCCCCCACCGCTAGGTTAGCGCGCTCGAAAATCGCGCATGTGGTAGCGTGTATGTGTTTCTCCACTCGAACTCGATAAGAGAGCGCCAGCTGATCACGAAAATGAAGCCGTCTCTACGATTCTTGCGGACGTCAACAGGACTCTATACTCTGATGTATAGTATATATGTTATGATACATACATATTGTACATGCTGTACGATATTTGCATTTATTACTACTACTCATAAACATATCTCTAGTATAATGTAGCCTCGATAATTTTTATCAATATCAATAATATTCTATGCTGTGTTAATGTCTATTAAAATATATTTTACTTGCATTAAATTACTACTTGAAATTTAATTATGGTGCATGTTTTTTTCTCCGACTTTACGGCTCAAACGTATATATTATTATACAAAGGAATATTATCCATTTGACAATCGTGCGACGTGCGATTTTCTGAAATCGCTCGCGATCTCTTATCGAGTTGTCCGCGACAAACTCGAGAGGCCTCGGGTACACTGGACAGCTCGAGCTAGGTGGGGGAAGCCATAAAATGCGCTCAAGCGGAACGGCGGGGAAATTCTCTCTTAGCGAGGGCTCTCTTAGAGAGGTAGTACTGTACATGAACTTTTATCAAAAATATTATTTATTGACTGAAATATGCTCTGCGATTCATTCAATGCACACATGTTTCATTCTACTGTATATGTGTTTCGTTGAACTATATATTTGGAAAATGCTTTTAAGGGAGAGATTACCAACCCAACCGTTCAGTATGTTGAAATAAAGTTTGGTTTCAGCACACCGGAATTATAATTTAAAGTACTCTGTGCGTTTTTGGATCAAGAAGAAGTTTGGTTGCCGGAAATAAATATATATTTGTAATTCAACCAAATCTCGCAGTCAATTCAATCGTTCATATCGTTCGCCACCCGCAACTGCAGGATTTGGTTGAATAAAACAATTTTTTTTTTGGCGGTACCAAACGTTTTTATGAGTGTACTCCGTCATTCAGGGCAAACCAACATATAGTTGAATCGACTATAGCAGCGTTGGGGGGTTTTCTTTTAAAATATATCTTCAGTGGTACGGACTATACATGAACTTTTATCAAAAATATTATGTATTGACTGAAATATGCTATGCAATTCATTAAATGCACACATGTTTCATTCTCCTGCATATGTTTTTCGTTCAACTATATATTTTGAAAATGCTTTTAAAAGAGAGATTACTGACCCAACCGTTCAGTATGTTAAAATAAAGTTTGGTTTCAGGACACCGGAATTAGAATTGAAAGTACTCTGTGCGTTTTTGGATCAAGAAGAAGTTTATTTGCCGGAAATAAATATATATTTGTAATTCAACCAAATATCGCAGTCAATTGAATTGACCATATCATTCGCCACCCGCAACTGCAGGATTTGGTTGATTCGAGCCATTTTTTTTTTGACGGTACCAAACGTTTTTCTGAGTGTAGAAATCGTGCCGGGAAAAAAGTGATCGATTACATCCATAAGAACTCAAGTAGCAATAGCAATCAATAGCTGAAAAATATGCACATCGGTAGAGGGGCTGGTCCAGCGCGGGGAAGCCCAGTGCGGGGAGGTATGGCGGAGGGAGGGGGGTCCAGCGCGGGGAAGCCAAGTGCGCGGGGTACGGCGGAGGAGGGGATGTCCAGCACGCGACGCGTGTGACGTCATAGGATGTCCCTATGGAGGGGGTAACCATGTGGTCCGAACAGCGAATGGCGAGGAAGCGGCTGTCGATGAGCGGTGTGTGTGTGTACGTGCGTGCGTGCGTGTGTGCGTGTGGCAACCACATATGGGTCGGAAAATGTTCTGTAATATGAAAACGTTAGGCGCCACATGAATGGCGACCTTTCAAAACCCATTATGTATGACATGCAGCTGGTTCCATTCTGAAAGACAATCTCTATTGCATGCGCCCCGTCTCCAAGATCGCCAACACTCGAAACAGGTCCTGACAGGTTCCTTGGAAAAAATAAAATCTTTAGGGATCAAAGGCTGTGACTGCGGATGGACCACTTGAGCGCAGCTCTTGAAAAGTCGAGGTCTCCATTCCAAAAGATAATGTTTGTTGTTTGCATGCGCGTCCATCCGTCACGAATCTCGCCAACACTTTAGACAGGTCTCGACCAGTCAGGATGTCTTAGGAAAACTATAAACTTTAGGGATCTATCGGGAAGGGCTGTTGGCGCCGATGTACCACTTGAGCTGCAGGACCCATAAAATCTTTTGACCCGATGCATTCCGACTTCCTGTGTTTTGTCTCACGTTCCCCGAGCAATCTACACCGAGGCGTTATCGGGAAACTCCGTTTTTCCGAGAGAGAGGGCCGAATTTTTTCACAAGAGCCTTTTTAAATGATCCGCTCCGCTCAAATCTGGCCGCACTTTGCATGAAGCAGTCAGTCTATTAACATCGTGGAAGTTTTTCGTACTCATCAACATAGAGCAAATCTTACATGACCAAGCCGTGCTTTTACGCTCGATCGAAGATTTTACCGCGTGGGAGCAACGATGCGTCGAGTTCATCGAAGGGCTGGAAACGCAAAGCCGGATTAAGCGCCCGCGATTATTAATTCGACATCAACAGTCCCTAATAGCCCAAATAGCGCGTCTGGAAGGATTGAGGAATTGTGTGCGGAGCCGTTTCACACACACGGGTACAGGACATGGTGATCATGATCTAATCGGGCGAGAGATTGAAACATCCTTCGAGAGTCGCATATTGACCGGGTCCATCATCAATCGTAGCCACATCGAGCCGAAACACTTTCTAAATGATGCTCGCGTCCTAGTCCTTCATCATGTGCAAAATGTTATCGGCAAGCACAACAGCATCAAAATCAATACAGTGTTTAGTGGTGAATTCGCGAGTGGAGACAAACATGCGAATAAAAGTGACAACACGCGAAGCAGCGAACTATTTAGAACAAGCGATTTGAGTGAGTGGTATAAACAGCGTGTTGTGGAGCCCACTTTAAACTTACTCGATGAATTTCAAGAACGTGATAGTGGCTGGACTCTGCAGAAAATACTTAACCTCACGATAAATGTGAATAAATATAATTCGATGCGTGCCGGGTGCTCAATATCATTGCCGCGGGAAATAATGATGAAGAGGGCTGTGGTTAACGTCAAATCGGGCGGTAATGCATGTTTCGGATGGGCAGTTGTCGCTGCTCTATACCCAGCTGAACGAAACAGAGACCGTCCATCTTCTTACCCTCATTATTCGACAGTACTGAATCTGATGGATATCGAATTCCCGGTGACGATACATCAAATGAAAAAATTTGAAGCTCATAACAATGTATCGATCAACGTATATACTACCACCACCAAAAAGGACATTGTTCCGATAAGCGTAACTCAACACAAGAAGGAAAACCACATCAATTTGCTGTACATGCAAGATACCGAGGACAGCAATGTGGGACACTTCGCATGGATCAAGAACCTGTCGAGACTCGCGACGAAACAACTAAGCAAAACGGGGCATAAAACATATATCTGTGATCGGTATGTAGTTACCATAATATGTGTATATATATATATATATATATATATATATATATATATATATATATATAATTATATATGCTAGATGAATTAATCAAAACAATCTTTTTTTTGCAGGTGTTTGCACTACTTCGTTTCCGAGGAAAAATTGCAAGCACGTGAGGTCGATTGTGGGGTGATAAACGACTGTGCAATTCGACTAGCAAACGACACCAATAAGTGGCTCCAGTTCAGCAACTTTAGCCGGAAAGAGCGACATCCCTTCATTATGTATGCTGATTTGGAGTGTGTGCTGGCAAAAACCGATGGGGAGAACCTAGTGAAAGGTACGTATCAACACCATGAAGTGTTTAGTATCGGATACTATGAGTGTTGTTCGTATGACGACTCACTATCTTCGTATCACTCGCGTCGCAGTGCCGATTGTATATCAAGGTTTGTTAAAGAAATAAAACATCTAGCACTGCGGATAAAAGAAACTTTCTGTGATAATGTACCAATGGTGTATTTAACACCGTGTGAGTGGGATAGTATTCGAGCAGCGACTCAATGTCACATTTGTGAGAAACCATTTGCGCAAGAAGATGTACGCGTTCGAGATCATTGCCATCTGACTGGACGCTATAAAGGCCCGGCCCATTCCAACTGCAACCTAAATTACAAACAGTCATTTTTCATTCCAGTAGTTTTCCACAATTTATTCGGTTATGATGCGCATTTTATAATTAAGGAAGTAGCCACAGCATTCGAAGGAAGAACCGATGTGATTCCAATCACAAAGGAGAAATACATCTCATTCACGAAGCATGTTGAAATTGAAGACGATTCAAAACACAAGATCCAATTGCGCTTTATCGACTCATACAATTTCCTCATCACGAGACTCCACAAATTAGCCTCATTTTTGACCGAGGACAAACTCAACATTTTACGCAAGCAATTCCCAACTCTCTCGACAGACGATTTCAGTTCGCTGACGCGAAAAGTGGTCTACCCTTATGAATATATTGATAACGTTACCGAGCTAGACGACACTTGCCTACCACCACGTGACGCATTTTACCGTTCCTTGACAGATGCTACAGTATGTGAGAGCGAGTACGCATATGTTGAGAAACTTTGGGAGCGGTTCTCCATTCGAACGCTGGGTGACTATAGCGAGAGCTATGGACTAGATCCCGCGTATTACTACACATTGCCCGGATATACCTGGGGTGCAATGTTAAAACAATCGAATGTCAAGTTTGAATTACTAACTGACATCGACATGGTTTTATTCGTTGAGCGGGGTATACGCGGTGGTCTGAGTCAATGCTCGAACCGATATGCACACGCTAATAACAAGTACACGGAGTCATTTGATCCATCGAAAGCATCATCATACTTGATGTATTTTGATGTCAACAATTTGTATGGATGGGCATTGTGTCAACCCTTGCCATATGCAGATTTTCGATGGGTCAACGACGTGTCCAATTTTGATCATATATTAAAACGATGGAGAATGTGCGCAATCATGTAGATGTAAAGCTTTTAACAAAATGGTAGGGCAGATATGGGGCAGAGGCAATGATTACGAAGCCAAACTTTCAGAGCCGAAGTGTTTTTTCGGAAAACCTCGTTGCCGTCGAATTGC
Organism: Ophion obscuratus; assembly: GCA_964007375.1. NCBI lineage: Eukaryota > Metazoa > Arthropoda > Insecta > Hymenoptera > Ichneumonidae > Ophion > Ophion obscuratus. The sequence continues at coordinate 7,358,916 of OZ023317.1, read as the reverse complement.
GCAATCTCGAGGTGAAATTCAACAAGCCGATATATGTGGGTATGTGCATACTCGACATATCCAAAACGTGCTTGCATGGATTTCATCACGAGTATATGGTACCTCTGTATCGTGATAAATGTAAAGTCATGTATACCGATACGGATAGTCTCATATATGACACTGAAAGCGATATGCCGACATGAAGCGCGACATTTCCAAATTCGATACAAGCGATTATTCGGCGGACAATATGTATGGTATACCGCTCGTCATCAAGAAGGAACCCGGTCTCATGAAGGACGAATGTAATGGAGAAATTATGACAGAATTTATTGGACTTCGATCGAAAATGTATACGACACGTGTCGAGGGTAAGGACCCGAAAAAAGTTAAAGGTGTCAAGTGTAGCGTTGTGGCGAGGACAATCACGATTGACGATTATGCTCATTGCTTGAAGGAAAATATTGAAATGGAGCGTAGTCAAACGTGCATTCGATCAAAATTACACCAAGTCTACACCATTCGCGAGACGAAAATTGCTCTGAGTCCTCATGACGTTATCGTCATGAGGACTCAGAGCAATTTTCGTATATCATATGCAAGCGGTATATCATACCTGGGACCTCTGTGGCCCCAAGTTTTGGCCATGCAGTCTTTATATTTGGCCCAAAATAAGAATTTTTTTAAGAATACAAAAAATCGAAATTCGGCTTTTAAGGGGGTGAAACAGAGGTTTTAAATTTTTAATGAGGCGGAGTATTTTTTGGGTAGATTTCTTTAGAATTCGCCGTAAACATTCTAGAAAACAAGTAATTTTCAAAGAGTTAGGTAGTTCATTGAAACACGATTTGTAACGGGATAAACGGGAGCTTGGAACGTTGTTAAACATTATATTTTTTCGTCAAATCCTCTGAAATTCAGCTTCCCAGAAGGGTGATTGCATCATTGTTCTTTGTCAATAATACAACAAAAGTAGGTTGTATTATTTTAGTTGGGTGAGCATCGTAATCGTGCCCACCCAACGATTCCACACACACACACACACACACACATCGAAGGTGCTCCAGACCCACCCAACGATTCCACACACACATCGAAGGTGCTCCAGACCCACCCAACGATTCCACACACACACATCGAAGGTGCTCCAGACCCACCCAACGATTCCACACACACACATCGAACGTGCTCCAAACCCAGCCAACGATTCCACACACATATCGAAGGTGCTCCAGACCCACCCAACGATTCCACACACACACATCGAAGGTGCTCCAGACCCACCCAACGATTCCACACACACACATCGAAGGTGCTCCAAACCCACCCAACGATTCCACACACACATCGAAGGTGCTCTAGACCCAGCCAACGATTCCACACACACATCGAAGGTGCTCCAGACCCACCCAACGATTCCACACACACATCGAAGGTGCTCCAGACCCACCCAACGATTCCACACACACATCGAAGGTGCTCCAGACCCACCCAACGATTCCACACACACAAAAGTCGCATTTTCTATCGAATATGGCCGCTGCATGGTCAAAATTGGGAACCACAAACATAATAATGCTTCGACTTTCTACCCCCTGTTTCACCCCCTTAAAAGCCGAATTTCGATTTTTTGTATTCTTGAAAAAAGTCTTATTTTGGGCCAAATATGAAGACTGCATGACCAAAACTTGGGGCCACAGATATCGTAATACTGCTTGGGGGCATTATAGAACACCGTCGTAAAATGTTTTGTAAATGTTTTTTTTTCTACATCCGCGATGTAAAATTGTGTACATTTTTGTGAATATCGATGTATAAAACTCGTGAAAATTATGTATATATTGTGTTCACTCGATGTAAAACTCGTTAAAATTATGTTTGGTGTTGTAAATATTTAATCGTGTAAGAATGGATTCATTATTTTCTGTAAATAAAGAAACGAACTTTTTATAATCCCATGTGTTTATTCACTCTATCCATCTCCTCGTACCCACGTTCAACGAAAAAACACGCATGAGGGGTTCAAAGCGTTTCAAGCAACTTTTTACCACGTTTATGAGACGTTTGAAGTTGTTCGTGGGACCTTTGAAGACATTCATGAAAGGTTCGAAGACGTTCAAGAGATCTGTGACGATTATCATAATACGTTTGAAGACATCAACGAGGGGTTCGACGACGTTTTAGAGACTTTCACATACATTCACGAGGGGTTTGAAGACATTCAAGATGCTTTCGAATACGTTCTAAAGACTTTCGACGACATTCGTAATACGTTTGAAGACATTCATGAGGGGTTTGAAGACGCTTGAGAGACTTTCAAAGACATTCACGAGGGGCTCAAAGACGTTCAAGAGACTTTTGACGACATTGACAATACGTTTGAAGACGCTTAAGAGACTTTCACAGACATTCACGAGGGGTTTGAAGATGTTGAAGAAACTTTCAAGACGCTTAAAAGACTTTTAAAGACATTCACGAGAGGTGCGAAGACATTCAGAGAGACTGTCGAAGACATTCAAGAGATCTTTAACGATTTCATAATACGTTTGAAAACATCGATGCGCGGTTCAACGACGTTTTAGAGACTTTCAAAGACATTCACGAGAGGTTTGAAGACGTTCAAGATACTTTCGAATACGTTCTAAAGACTTTCGACGACATTCATAATAAGTTTGAAGACATTCATGAGGGGTTTGAAGACGCTTGAGAGACTTTCAAAGACATTCACGAGGGGCTCGAAGACGTTCAAGAGCCTTTCGACGACATTCATAATCGTTCTTTCAGACATTCATGAGGGGTTCGAAGACGCTTAAGGGACTTTCAAAGACATTCGCGAGAGGGTGAATCCCTTTTTGGGATGAATGTTTGGCTAAAACGTCGTTGAACCCCGCATCGATGTCTTCAAACGTATTATGAATATCGTCGAAGATCCCTTGAATGTCTTCGAAAGTCTCTCTGAATGTCTTTGCACCTCTCGCGAATGTATTTGAAAGTCCCTTAAGCGTCTTCGAACCCCTCATGAATGTCTGAAAAAAGGATTATGAATGTCGTCGAAAGGCTCTTGAACGTCTTCGAGCCCCTCGTGAATGTCTTTGAAAGTCTCTCATGCATCTTCAAACCCCTCATGAATGTCTTCAAACCTATTATGAATGTCGTCCAAAGTCTTTAGAACGTATTCGAAAGTATCTCGACCGTCTTCAAACCTCTCGTGAATGTCTTTGAAAGTCTCTAAAACGTCGTTGAACCGCGCATCGATGTCTTCAAACGTATTATGAATATCGTCAAAGATCTCTTGAATGTTTTCGAAAGTTTCTCTGAATGTCTTCGCACCTCTCGTGAATGTCTTTGAAAGTCTCTTAAGCGTCTTCGAAAGTTTCTTGAACGTCTTCAAACCCCGTCGTGAATGTCTGTGAAAGTCTCTTAAGCATCTTCAAACGTATTGTGAATGTTGCAAAAGTCTCTTGAACGTCTTCGAGCCCCCTGTAAATGTCTTTGAAAGTCTCTCAAGCATCTTCAAACCCCTCATGAATGTCTTCAAACGTATTATGAATGTCGTCGAAAGTCTTTAGGACGTATTCGAAAGTATCTTGAACGTCGTCGAAACGATCTCTTGAACGTATTCGAACCTTTCATAAATTCCTTCAAACGTCTCACGAACAACTTCAAGGGTCTCATGAACGTCGTAAAAAGTTACTTGAAACTCTTTGAACCCCTCATGCATGTTTTTTCGTGGAACGTGGGTACGACGAGATGGATAGAGTGAATAAACACATGGAATTATAAAAAGTCCGTTTCTTTATTTACAGAAAATAATAAATCCATTCTTACACGATTAAATACACTTTGCAAAAAAATTTAGGGAGCAAGAAAAAAATCCAAATTTTTGGGGGATTTTCAACAGGCTATAACTCATACAAAAATGGTCGTACAGCAAAAAAAAAGCAAATTGTAGCTCTAAGTAGCTTTTCGGATCTGAGTATGAAAATTTTTTTTTGAAAATATTTTTCGAGTAATCATAAGAAAACCACCGAAAAAAAAATGTTCGAAATTTTTTTGGTTTTTTTTTTAATCTACGGACGTGGACATTTTTTTTTCGACTTAACCTCAATATGGACCGGATAGCTTGTTTATTCAGCTTTAAATTGGTTTTTTAAAAATCTCGATATGTGCATTTCTCGCTGAGATATCAGTGTTTGAATGGAAAAAGATCATTTTGTCTTTGATTATCAATATCTCAGCAACCAATGATCGCACAGAAATTTTGAGGTTGGTTTCAAAAACTTGAATCAATTCTCTACAAGGATTGGCAATTGAATTTTGAAAAAAAAAAATTTTTCAATCATTACATGAATTTGAAAAAGCGACCAAAAAAGGGCTTATTGTGGTTTTTTGGAAAATCAAGCGCCCAATCAAAAATATTGCGGAAACCACTAATGTTAAGTGTGCCTTTTACTGTTAAATATACCCACAAAAACCCTACGAAGTTTCAATTTAATCCAGCCAACCGTTTTTTTTCCCACTTGATCGAATTTTTGAAAAAATTAAAGGAGCAAGAATTTCGCTCTGAAAATGTCATAATTTTTATCAAAAATGAAAAAAAAAAATTATTTAAATTTTTCTCTCAATTCTGTATTAGTGACTTGGAAAATTTTTGGAAAAAAAAATCGAAAATTTTGGAAAAAAAATTCAAAAGTTAAAAAAAAATTTTTGAAAAAAAAAGTGTATTTACAACAACAAACATAATTTTAACAATTTTTACATCGAGTGAACACAATATATACATAATTTTCACGAGTTTTATACATCGATATTCACAGAAAAGTACACAATTTTACATCGCGGTTGTAGAAAAAAAAACATTTACAAAACATTTTACGACTGTATTCTATAATGCCCCCATGATAGGGTATCAGAGGTCGCAGGTATGATATACCGCTTATCGTCATGAGGACTCAGAGCAATTTTCATCTCGCGAATGGTGTAGACTTGGTGTGATTTTGATCGAATGCACGTTTGACTACGCTCCATTTCAATTTTTTTCCTTCAAGCATTGAGCATAATCGTCAATCGTGATTGTCCTCGCCACAACGCGACTCTTGACACCTTTAACTTTTTTCGTGTCCTTCTTACCCTCGACACGTGTCGCATACATTTTCGATCGAAGTCCAATAAATTCTGTCATAATTTCTCCATTACATTCGTCCTTCATGAGACCGGGTACCTTCTTGTTGACGAGCGGTTGACATACCTATTGTCCGCCGAATAATCGCTTGTATCGAATTTCGAAATGTCGCGCTTCATGTCGGCATATATATCATCACTCCCAATGTCATATATGAGACTATCCGTATCGGTATACATGACTTTACATTTATCTCGATACAGAGGTACCATACACTCGTGATGAAATCCATCCAAGCACGTTTTGGATATGTCGAGTATGCACATACCCACATATATCGGCTTGTTGAATTTCACCTCGAGATTGCGCAATTCGACGGCAACGAGGTTTTCCGAAACAACACTTCGGCTCTGAAAGTTTGACTTCGCAATCATTGCCTCTGCGCCAAATCTGCCCTCCCATTTTGTTAAAAGCTTTACATCTACATGATTGCGCACATTTTCCATCGTTTTGCCAAAGACCGCATTATTCATTAATTTGAAAAAATTCTTTTCGAAATCGTTTTTGGCAAGCGTTGGAAACTGGGTATTTAACGCGATATACGAACGCAGCCATGGGGATTGTGTGAACTGTAGGACTCTATGGATTTTCGTGAGGCAAAGTCCATGGCGTAAGCACTGTTGCAAATTCCAGTAGTGTATGATGTAGCGCTTTTTATCGCAAACGGTTGCCAACAGCTTTTCCCCCTGCTTACCCGGCGGTTTTTCATGTATTGGACAAAACGGTAGGTCTTTGTGCGCATCATGTAGAGATAGACGATATTCCAAGTCGACTTCAAGGATGTACCCTATAGATGAGTCTAGCGCGATGCATGATGGATCAAAATTGGACACGTCGTTGACCCATCGAAAATCTGCGTATGGCGAGGGTTGACACATTGCCCATCCATACAAATTGTTGACATCAAAATACATCAAGTATGATGATGCTTTCGATGGATCAAACGACTCCGTGTACTTGTTATGAGCGTGTGCATATCGGTTCGAGCATCGACTCAGACCACCGCGTTTACCCCGCTCAACGAATAAAATCATGTCCATGTCAGTTAGTAATTCAAACTTGACATTCGAGTGTTTTTACATTGCATCCCAGGTATATCCGGGCAATGTGTAGTAATACGCGGGATCTAGTCCATAGCAGCTTTCAACGCATGTATTTCGAAAGTTTTCGAAAATATCGGTTAATAACAAGACATCTGTCTTCAGATACAAATCGCTATAGTCACCCAGCGTTCGAAAGGAGAACCGCTCCCAAACTTTCTCAACATATGCGTACTCGCTCTCACATACTGTAGCATCTGTCAAGGAACTGTAAGATGCGTCACGTGGTGGTAGGCAAGTGTCGTTTAGCTTGGTCACGTTATCAATATATTCATAAGGGAAGACCCTTTTCGCGTCAGCAAACTGAAATCGTCTGTCGAGAGAGTTGGGAATTGCGTGCGTAAAATGTTGAGTCTGCCCTCGGTCAAAAATGAGGCTAATTTGTCGAGACTCGTGTTGAGGAATTTGTATGAGTCGATAAAGCGCAATTGGATCTTGTGTTTTGAATCGTCTTCAATTTCGACATGCTTCGTGAATGAGATGTATTTCTCCTTTGTGATTGGAATCACATCGGTTCTTCTTCGAATGCTGTGGCTACTTCCTTGATTATAAAATGCGCATCATAGCCGGATAAATTGTGGAAAACTACTAGAATGAAAAATGACTGTTTGTAATTTAGGTTGCAGTTTCAATGGGCCTCTATAGCGTCCAGTCAGATGGCAATGATCTCGAACGCGTACATTTTCTTGCGGAAATGGTTTCTCACATATGTGAAATTGAGTCGCTGCTCGAAAACTATCCTACTCACACGGTGTTATATACACCATTGGTACAGTAACACAGAAAGTTTCTTTTATCCGCAGTGCTAGATTTTTTAGGTCTTCAACAAACCATGATATACAATCGGTACTGCGACGCGAGTGATACGAAGATAGTGAGTCGTCATACGAACAACACACATAGTATCCCATACTAAACACTTCATGGTGTTGATGCGTACCTTTCACTAGGTTCTCCCCGTCGGTTTTTGGCAGCACACACTCCAAATCAGCATACACAATGAAGGGATGTCGCTCTTTCCGGCTAAAGTTGCTGAACTGGAGCCACTTATTGGTGTCCTTTGGTAGTCGAATTGCACCGTCGTTTATCACTCCACAATCGACCTCATGTGACCGCAATTTTTCCTCGGAACCGAAGTAGTGCAAACACCTGCAAAAAAAGATTACATTGTTTAATTCATCTAGCATATTTAATTACCTATCTATATATACATATTATGGTAACTACATACCGATCACAGATACGTTTTATGCCCCGCTTTGCTTAGTTGCTTCGTCACAAGTCTCGACAGGTTCTTGATCCATTCGAAGTGTCCCACCCTGCTGTCCTCGGTATCTTGCATGTACAGCAAATTGATGTGCGTTTCCTTCTTGTGTTGAATTACGCGTATCGGAACAATGTCCTTTTTGGTGGTGGTGGTATATACGTTGATCGATACATTGTTATGAGCTTCAAATTTTTCTATTTGATGTATCGTCGCCGGGAATTCGATATCCTTCAGATTCAGTACTGTCGAATAATGGGGGTAAGAAGATGGACGGTCACTGTTTCGTTCAGCTGGGTATAGAGCAGCGACAACTGCCCATGCGAAATATGCATTACCGCCCGATTTGACGTTAAACACAGCCCTCTTTATCATTATTTCCCGCGGCAATGATATGGAGCACCCGGTACGCATCGAATTATATTTATTCACATTTATCGTGAGGTTAAGTATTTCCTGCAGAGTCCAGCCACTATCACGTTCTTGAAATTCATCGAGTAAAGTTAAATTGGGCTCCACACCACGCTGTTCATACCACTCACTCAAATCGCTTGTTCTAAATAGTTGGCTGTTTCGCGTGTTGACACTTTTATTCGCATGTTTGTCTCCACTCGCAAATTCACCATTAAACACTGTATTGATTTTGATGCTGTTGTGCTTGCCGACAATATTTTGCACATGATGAAGGACTAGAACTCGAGCATCATTTAGAAAGTGTTGCGGCTCGATGTGGCTACGATTGATGATGGACCCCGTCAATATGCGACTCTCGAAGGATGTTTCAATCTCTCGCCAGATTAGGTTATGACGACCATGTCCTGCACCCGTGTGTGTGAAACGGCTCCGCACACAATTCCTCAATCCTTCCAGACTCGCTATTTGGGCTATTAGGGACTATTGATGTCGAATTAATAATCGCGGGCGCTTAATCCGGCTTTGCGTTTCCAGCCCTTCGATGAACTCGACGCATCGTTGCTCCCACGCGGTAAAATCTTCGATCTAGCGTAAAAGCACGGCTTGGTCATGTAAGATTTGCTGCATGTTGATGAGTAAGAAAAACTTCCACGATGTTAACAGACTGACTGCTTCATGCAAACTGCGGCCAGATTTGAGCAGAGCGGATCATTTAAAAAAGCTCTTGGGGAAAAAAATCGGCCCTCTCTCTTGGGAAAACGGAGTTTCCTGATAACGCCTCGGTGTAGATTGCTCGGGGAACATGAGACAAAAAACAGGACGTCGCAAAGCATCGGGTCAAAAGATTTTATGGGTCCTGCAGCTCAAGTGGTCCATCGGCGCTAATGGCCCTTCCCGATAGATCCCTAAAGTTTATAGTTTTCCCAAGAAATCCTGACTGGTCGAGACCTGTGTAAAGTGTTGGCGAGATTCGTGACGGGTGGACGCGCATGCAAACATCTTGACATTATCTTTTTGAATAGAGACCTCAACTTTTCCAGAGCTGCGCTCAAGTGGTCCATGCGCGGTCACAGCCTTTGATCCTTAAAGATTTTAGTTTTTCCAAGGAACCTGTCAGGATCTGTCTCGAGTGTTGGCGAACTTGGAGACGGGGCGCATGCAATAGAGATTGTCTTTCAGACTGGAACTCGCTGCATGTCATAAATAATGGGTTTTGAAAGGTCGCCATTCATGTGGCGCCTAACGTTTTCATATTCCTGAAAATTTTCCGACCCATATGTGGTTGTCACACGCACATACGCACGCACGCACGCACACACACACAACACTCATTGACAGCCGCTTCCTCGCCCGTCGCTCTTCGGACCACATGGTTACCCCCTCTATAGGGACATCCTGTGACGTCACACGCGTCCGCCCCCGGACGTGTGTGACGTTCCCCGCGCTGGACACCCCCCCCCCCCCTTCGCCGTACACCGCACACTTGGCTTCTCCGCGCTGCCTCCCCCCCCCGCGCGTACCGCCACACTTGGCTTCCCCGCGCTGCCCCCCGCCGTACCCACACACTTGGCTTCCCGCGCTGAACCCCCCCCCCCCCGCCCCCGCCGTTCGCCCCCCCCTCCCGTGATGCGTCCACTTGAGTTAGAATCGGCATAGCCCGTCTACTCACATCGTAGAAAAAAGAAAACACGTTCTTACTTCGAAGTAACTTTAATTAAATTATTTGTTTCAAGTAACTTATTCAATTGTAGAACCAATCATCATTCGCTTTATGCGTAATAATTGTTTCAGTTGGAAAATGTAGTTTATTGGCCAATATAACGACCAAACATAAAGTTCAAATAAAACGCGGATTACTTGTATGAACTCCGATGTAGTTAATCCAATCCATTATATGGCCAGGGAGATATTGCTATTTTTACATGATAATTTGGTTGTTTCAACTAAACTGGCTTTGTCACTTGAATCGAATTGCATTTCAAGCGAGTAAAATTAGGTTGCTTCAAGCAAAATTGCTTCAACTAAATATACATAGTTGGTGTTACCAAACGTCTTTCTGAGCGTTCTTATCCAAATATTGCGCGAGCTCCAGAATCAAGATGTTAACGGGTTGTAGCAACATGATGATTTTCCGTATCTCCCTGCTCACAATTATCGGCAACAAGGCAATTATCTTTGTAGCCAAGATTTACTGACAACAGATAATTGCGTCTTCGTCACAAATGGACTGATGCACTTTGATAACTGCAAGCTCATACAATTATTTTGTTATATTGTACTGTTTGTTTCACTCATTATTTTATCCGCTTTTATAGTGCTTGCAGTATTATATATATATAGATAGATAGATATAAAGAGCGAGGCACATAAAGTGTTACAGAGGAATAGCACTCAAACATATCCAATTCATATCCAAAAACGTTTCAAGCAAAAGTTTCAGTGTTCGACAAGGCCGTCATACTGGACCATCCTATTTTTTTAGCGGTGGACATGCTGAAGCTACGTCAAGGTCAACTCCACTTTTTTTAAAATGGAATCGTATATTTTTCTTCAATCATTTTGTGGAGCACCTCAAGCCGCATAAAAAACATTAGGGGGTCAAAATCGATCGAGGTAATTCAAGGTCACCTATTGAAATGAAATGCATAAATAAATATATCGGATCACTACCAAATATTTCGCAGTGATTCGAGATATTTAGATTTGTATCATCGATACTGACCTTGAATGCGCCTAGCCCCCTAGCGCCTCCACGAATAAAAAAAATAGGGTGGTCCAGTATGACAACCTTCTCGAACACTGAAACTTTTGTCTGAAATATTTTTGGACATGTTCAATAGTTTGAGTGCTATTGCTCTGTAACACTTGATCTGCCTTACCCCGTATAGTATAGTATATATTGTATCCCTGAAAAGCATTCGACCGGCAATTGAAAGGTCCCGGCTTCGAATCCCGGCCGAGAAGGCGCCCCGCATTTTTTATCACATAGTTCTCTGGAGTTTTTTTCAGAGTAACAATATATATATACATATATATTATACGTTGAATATGCATTGAGAAAACAAAGAAATTATGGTCCCTAAAAGAAATGTGTCAATATAGATTTTAACGCCATCTCTTATGTATTTGAAAAATATACACATGATAAATCGAATTCTTTGCACCAATGGCGGCACTTGGGTTAAATAATAAAAAAGTCATTATTTATCAACATTGGACAGTTAAAAAATCTCAAACGTAGCAAGACGGTGTATTAATCGTCAGTAAAATCCCGATCCCATAACCCGACTACATTAAACAGAAAAAATATTGTAAGTCGACCTGTTTTTAAGCTCCGAGCTTATGCAGCCCATTAAGGCCTTAGGTCACAGTAACGGGTATAAAATTATGTGCAAATTTAACAATTTTTTCGTATGAAAAACTGATTCACTCATAAAATTAATTACACATCTGTTTAGTATGAACACAGCCTGTTAGAAAATATACTTTTTCTTCAGTGTACAAACTGGCCGCCTACTAATATTTTCTTATGTTATATTTTTTAGGCGCTCCGCGGCGTGACATTTAGCACCCACAATTTTTTACCTAGAACAAAAAACAAAAAATCTCGTCAATCTACATTAGAATACCTAGAGAAATACGTACGGATTTAAAAATATTGTTTTATTCAAACGCTGTACGTATTTGAACTTAAGAAATCAATTTTCAGTGAAAAATTTCTTTATAACTGCTCATAAACTGCTCATAAAATGAAAAGTTTTCGATTAATCAGAAATTCCGTACGTACTTCTCTGCGAAATGCAATTAGGAATATAGTTTTTAAATATGAAGTAAACCGAGTGAACATTATTGAAGTTCTTTGTCACGCCAATTGGGAAAAAGCTGTTTCGAGAAGTTTCGAGTAGTCGGCCATTTTGTACATCGACAAAAAAATATATTTTTTCTAACAGCTTGATATTTATACTAAATAGATGTGTAATTAATTTTATGAGTGAATAACTGTTTCATACGGCAAAATTGTTAAGTTCTCACATGAATTCATAGCCGTTGCTGTGGCCTAAGGTCTTCAACAGATTTTATTTGATGACGAGTATGATAAAGATGACGTCGAAACCTGCACGTGGCGCGATCGTTTTTTTAAAGAAAGGATGCATCTCAAATGTTAAAAAAAAAACCTGTTAACATTTGAGGTGCAAGAATTAATGATTGAACAATTCATAGTCAATCGTGAAAATATAGCAAAAATTGGTATATTTAAATACATATGGTAGGTCATATCCGAGTACCGAATTATTCTCCTAGTCAATCAATGTGAGTTAGAATTGGCTGGGTCACAACATTTTTCAGATTGCAGAAGCAAGTACTGTCATAGACATGTACAATTATACTTTATCATATTTCAATTTGTTCGGTATTCATACAGAGATATTTAAACATTTCCATAGTGAGACTGTTAGACTCGTAGACACACTCTCTCTCTCTCTCTCTCTTCTTTTTCTTCTTCTTCTTCTTTTTACACACTGACATAAGCGCATTGCCACGGAGTGTGCTACAAAAGAGTCTGTGAGGCCGTAGTGGACCCACTCATAACATACACGTAACTACCGTCCAATTACCTTAATTCCGTGAATATTCCGTTGAATGAAAGACCGCGTAGTCGCTTTTTATGGAAGAATGATGCTACTCGGAGTAAAGTACCGCGCAACACACACATTATGCCAGCCACTACGACCCATGTCCACTACGAGAGCAAGGGAACTGGGAAATTATCACGTTAAATACAAATATTGCACACATGCTGTATTTTGCGATGTGGCGACGACCTTCCGTACTGGCCTGCGGGAGTGCGGTGAGTCGACGGCCAGAGAGGGAGAAGAAAAAGGAGGAATTGAGAGAGAGAGAGAGAGAGAGAGAGAGAGAGAGAGAGAGAGAGGAGTACATGTGGTCTCTTATGCCAAACACTCGGTAGCATATGGGCAGGGTGCGTAGCTATAGGTATATAGGTTTTAGATTCGATTCCATGTGGAGGCGGCGAAATATTTTCTTCGAAAAAGAACATTTCAAAAGGCTAGGAAATGTCGAATTATGATACAAAATCATTGTGGTAGAATTCTAAATGAAGTATTTCATCTTATTTTGGATTCATGAAATATTCTTTTCTACATTCTATATCCTAAAAAATACATTTGAATAAAATAATATCGTAGTAGGCCGTGAGACAGGGAAAAAGCCTATTTTATTTAAATTTACCACAAAATGGCCGTCCAATGAAGAATGTGAAGAGATGGTGTTTTCCGAACCAACAGCGAACTTCTCTCGTCGGACTGGATGTCGGGCTTAGATTTTGTGCCCTGATCAGGCCTTGATTTTTTACCCTAATCAGGCCGAAGTCAGGGATTTCGTTTACAAAATGATCGGAGCGTGAACAAAAATTCGGATCAAGGCCGAAAAAAGGAATCAGGATGCCTGATCGGGTCTTTCTTGTAGACGGAGCAAGATTTCCACTCGGGTTATTATCGTATATCAACGCCAAAGAACTCATTTACTTATGGCATATAAATCTCTCAGCAAAGTTATTCATTAAATTATTTAAGTCTTAAAGATTTTACTTAAAAATTATGAAGACCAAACAAAGTGACTTGAACATTTGAGTAAAATACATCTTTTAGTATAAGGATTATTCATCTAAATGATTAATTAGGTTGAAATACATCCTTAGTGGGCTAAACCAGTGTGCGCTGTACGTCACATCCTTAGCTGGAAAATTGTGTAGTTATTTTTTAATACCCAGTTATTAGAATGATTTTGAAGTTGTTTTGTGTAAATCCACGGGAAGCGAAGAGAATATTCAACGCAATGAATAAGATTGTTGAACTTGAATGAAAACCTATTAAAATTAAATATGCATGTTTCTATTAGAAGCAATACCTCTTTGTGCCGAAATAAAATATTTGTTGAAGCTAAGTTTACAATTTCAGAGGCTGAGGAAAATAAGAAAAAGATATTTAACTTAAGTCAAATAAATGTTTTTTTTAGATGGACTCTGAACAGCTAAGTCTAATTCAATTGATTACAAATTTCGTTTAATTTTATTTATTCATCACCTACGGTCTCAATTTTCATTTGCACAAACGATTTTGTGAAAATTCCAAAAACTGCTTGAGTTTGTTCTCACTTCTGAATTGAAATCCAAACCAGCAGCACACATTTTACATACAACGATTAGCAGTAAAATATTCTAAATATGCTCTATACCCTAAAACTTCTTTCTCAATTTAACAACAAAATCACCGGTATCTTGAGTATGGATAAAATGATAACTTGATTTTTTAAACTACTCGACTCGTTGATACTTTTTGTGAAAGATCGATACACCATTACCGATTTATTGAAACATCGATATTTGCATCGAACGGCGGCCGTCCCCAATTGGTAATGAATCTTACTATACTGAGGACCCGCTATCAACCGATAACATTCATCTTTTGCCTCCTAGAGATCACGCGATACCACAAAGCGACAATGAAAGAGACGCCAGGCTCAGCCAGTTAACGTGGAAGGAGCTTCGTTGCAAATTATGTATGTCAGAAATGCGTGTACTTATTACCCAATTTATCTAGGTCTTGCTGGTTAAATTGGTACTACTTAGCTAGCGCACTTGCAGCTTATTAAAATGAATAATGATATGGCTGAAGGATTCTGGACACGTATGTCTATAATTAACTTAACAAAGAATGTTCCGAATAAAGTTAGCAACTAGTATTTACGGTAACGGTACAAATGCTTGGACGGTTAAGGGCGTCACTAGATTATAGGATTTATTAGTCATTTGAGGACCGCTTTTTCAGAAAATAACTGGAACTGACGTCAAAGTCATAAGTTCTATTTGTCAAAACACATGCATTGAGGGGTGAGATGCAGTCAGAATTTTTAAAAAATCGATTTTTAAAAACATTTTCTTGAAGTATGATGCTTCGAAAATATTCCCTGAAAATGTCAAGTCAATCCGATGAATAGTTTCCGGCATATCCCACAATTAGTGAAGGGGCGTCGGGTCCCCATGGCAGGTAGCGGACGGCAGCTGCAAGCCACCGATTTCGACCCCCCCCCCCCATGCTTCGAAGACAACAACAAATTAATATTTTGGAAGCTTCCACATCGGCAGGAGCCTATTGTATGGACCAGGAATCGATGATTCGATGTAAGTAATTTTTGAATTAGTATTTCTATACATAAATCAAGTGTAAAATTGGAAAACTCTTTCAGAAATTTTTAAAAATGTATTCCTCAAAAGCTATGAACTTTAGCACACGTTATAAAGAATACTTTCACTTTAAAATTGCCCAAAATCTTTTTAAAAAATAATGCATGCCGAAAAAATTAATTTATTGAAAAATTGTTTTAACAATTGGCTATAAACAATTGACTGCTCGACTTTTCGGCAAACAATTATGATGATATTC
Source organism: Ophion obscuratus (assembly GCA_964007375.1). Taxonomy (NCBI): domain Eukaryota; kingdom Metazoa; phylum Arthropoda; class Insecta; order Hymenoptera; family Ichneumonidae; genus Ophion; species Ophion obscuratus. The sequence continues at coordinate 7,343,511 of OZ023317.1, read as the reverse complement.
GGATTCAGTGGATCAAAATACATTTAAAAAGTTTAGCTTCATCCACCGAGCTCGACATTTTACGAACATATAATACCGTATCCACATCGAAAAACTTTGAACGCGTTTTTCTCGAAACTTTTTTTCAAGTCGGTGACCACTATAATTTAAAAACGACTCGATGGATTTTTATGAAATTTGGTGTGCTTATTGACAGAATTAAAAACTAGTCCTTAATCGAAGGATTTTCATTTTTGTTGAAAGTGTCTATTTTTTTAAACAGTAAATGATCGATTTTTTGGTCGAAAATCGAAAGTTATATGTCAGATGCCGCCGTTTTGTTAATTTTTGAAAAAAAACTCTGATGATGGACTAGATTTATTATTAAACTAATGATTTTTTGTTTTGTTTTTTTTTTATTACCGGTCATCTAGTAAAATTTTATGATGGTCACCGCAAAGCCCTACATGTCGAAGGAGGTCCAACAAAGATGGCGATATTTTTATAAATAATCAATATTTTGCTTTGAAAATGTGTACAAGTCAAGTTGAAATATAACGTAAAAAGTCTGTGTGACCACTTTTGTAAAACAAACTTAATTACTATAATTTTTTTAATGCTCGTTTATTCCTCCCTCTGATTGCATCTCACCCCTTAACTGTTGGAAAGTTGAATATGTTAATTTCTATGAATTTAAATATTGGATAATAACACATGACCGATTTTCGGACAGCCGTTAGCGTTACGTCCCTTCGTTTGTACACTATCATTTCCCAATTTTCAATCACGTCCCTATAACCGACCATTATGAGGACCCAGTTTTCGGACATCCCGAAATTAATTATTATAGTTACATGGTTTAAATTGAACAGGTACTCAAGATTTCTTTTAATCATCCATATAGGGACAATAACTATATGGGTTGAACATACCATCTGCCTTATCAGTGCAACCTGGGCCTTACGAGGGGTGAAATATAGAGCAATATTTGCAGTAGCCCACTGGACAACAAAAATATGATTTCAAGCAGGAGAATATTTTATTCATTTTCTCTTCTTTGAGTAATAGTTGAAGCAAAGTTTCAAAATTTTATTTGTGTTATTGCGGTATTTTTATAATTATTTTGGTCACTCGACCCCTTTAACGGGTCTTCTCACTTTAGACCCTAAAACAGGGCTATTTTTATGATTTTTTTTATAGGTTTATATTATAGATATTGATATATAAGTCGTTACACTCAATAAATACACTTTCGAAATACATTTTTTTTAAATTATATATTTATGTAACCCAAACAAACTTTGATTGCGTTTTTCTCAAAAGAACGTTTTTCGACGGCTCGTTGATAAAATGTTCGAAACTACTGAACCGAACCTTATGAAATTTTAACCACATATTCTTCACAACTATAGCTATAGCGCAGATCAAGGTTTTTTTAATTTTGATGTTTACTATTTTTTGTGCTAAAAACGTCGAAAAAAACACGTTTTTTTGTTTAGTCGAAAAATATCCGCCATTTTTATATTTTTGCATATATCAAAAATCGTATAATATGCGCTATAGCCATTAACATACTGAATCTAAAATCGTTTGATTTTTTTGTTTCGGATGATCCATCTCCGCGATTTCATCAACAGCGCAAACCTACATTTTTAGGACATTTTTTAAATCACCATTTTCGTCTATAAATAGTGACTTAAATAGATAATTTAAAAAAAAATGTATTTCTAAAGTGTATTTATTATGTGTAGCAACTTTTATATCAATATCTATAATAGAAACCTATGAAAAAAATCATGAAAATAGCCTATATTAGCGTCCAAAGAAAGTAATCCTTCGGCACATTTCGAAAATATAAATTAGTAAAAAGACTGCATCGATGCCGTATGACCGCGCCGAAAGCCGGCCACATAACCTTAAGCTTTGTTTGCATCACGACTAGTTACGTTATAGTGAATAATTTATCTATTAGATAATCTAAATGTGTAAATCTAATTATATAATCACATGTACGTCAATTGATTTTCTCTTCTTCTCGTCACAAAAATCGCGAAATAAGTAAGTAATAAGTAATTAAATAAGTAATTTATTGCGAGGTACGCAGCGAAACGAACAAGACAACGCTTGGCGACCGGTGTTTCAGTCTCTGTGGCTAGGTGCCCTCGTACCAGTAATGGATGTTCCAATAGATGGGACGCTGAAATAATAATGTAAATATTATTGGAAACGAATTGTGATGACAGAGTTGGAAAGTTTGTTCGATTCGCTTTCGATAGTTCATAAGTCTAGGCCAGAAATCTATAAACAATAAACCCCTATTACTATCACAAATTATCGCAACTCTTTAGCTCTTCGGTTTAGAAAAGTGCATTCATGATATAACTTATGACTCGACAATTTTACTACTAAAACTCGTTATAAGCGTTCAATTTTCTAGTAATCAATTAATAATTGAAGGCTTAATGGGATACAAGAATCACTTTTCATTACCCGGAGATTATGTGGCTAAGATAGCGAAATATTCGAACTACTGTCCGAACATCAAGACCCGTCCGAGTATTGGTATCGTTACCTTACCGATCAAACGTTACTTATCACCAATTCACAACTACCCATATTGTATCTGCTTTATACACTGTGAAGGAAGTATATTTCATTCAACTAGGTTTGTCATCCAGTCTGTTGAACTGGAAAAAAACATTGCTGTTTCACGCTTACTACGATTGTATGTTTCAAATACTTTAAAAGAAATAATTCTGGCATGATGTAGACATTCAATCAATTTCAGAACGTATAAAAAATATATATGAATTAAAAAATATTTTTATTTCCATGCAGTAAATGTGTATGTATTGAAAATATTTATAAATTTGATAGATACAATCGGTTGTGCAGACCGCTGTTTGAAAAACGTCTTTCGTGCTGACCGCTGCTACTCGGCAACAAATCATCCGAAATAAAAATATTAAACGCATTTCTTTTTTGCATGAAACTATCTAGTACTTGGTGCAGGAATTAATAAAATATTGATTTTCGAAAAAGGGGCCGCCGTCCAAAGTAAAAATATCAATTTTCGATGAAAAAACACGCTCTATTGTTGTTTATAACAAAAGTTACATGTGGATTTTTTTATTTCGTTCAAGCACTACTTTTTTATATGTGAAAAGTAGTACAACAGGACTGATTGTAACATAGTGATCTCGGGGTGGCGTGGCGGGGAGGCCCCGGCGCAGGGGACCGAGGACCGACGTCGCGCGGCGGGCGGGGGCACGGCGTCGCAGAGAGGGAAGACGTTACAGCGGGGGGTCTAGCGCAATGCAGCCGACATTGAGGGTGTGACGTCAAACGGTGAGGGAGAGGGCAGCAATGCTGGTGGTGGGGGGGGGGGGTAGAATAGAAGGAGACAACAATCTTAATTAATAAGTACATATTCTATTAATTTTTTCTATGAAATACAAACGAATTGTTACAATAGAACATTTTCATCAATAACGAATAAATTTCAAGTACAATTTATAAGAGATTGTTACAAATAATATCGTGTGAGTATGTATCTGTGCGCGCGCGCGTGTGTGTGCGTCTGTGCGTGTGTTTGTGCGAGGACGTCTCTGCGGAGCGGGGGGGGGGGGGGTACCCGTAGGCCTGAATGCATACCATAGACGGGCGGATGGCAAGGGAAAGTCATCGTTCAAGAAGGCTATGCGGGGCAAGGGGAGTCTACCGCGTCTGTGGTGCGGGAATACGGGTGCCATAGCTGGGGGGTGGGGGTGGCAGGAGGTGGCAACAACCATAATTAATAAGTACTTTTCTCGTTTAATTTGTTAAAGAATGAAGTGCATGAATGAATAATTTTTAAACATTTTCATAAAAAATGAATGATGAATTTCAGATACACTTCGCACAAAAATTTAGGGAGCAAGAAAAAAATCCAATTTTTTGGGGGATTTTCAACAGGCTGTAACTCATACAAAAATGGTCGTACAGCAAAAATAAAAAAAGCAAATTGTAGCTCTAAGTGTCTAGTTTTCTGATCTGAGTTTGAAAATTTTTTTTTGAAAATATTTTTTGAATAATCATAAGAAAACCACCGAAAAAAAAATGTTCGAAATTTTTTTGGTTCTTTTTTTAAATCTACGGACGTGGAAATTTTTTTTTCGACTTAACCTCTATATGGACCGGATAGCTTGTTTATTCAGCTTTAATTTGGTTTTTTAAAAATCTCGATACGAGCGTTTCTCGCTGAGATATCGGTGTTTGAATGGAAAAAGATCATTTTGTCTTTGATTACCAATATCTCAGCAATCAATGATCGCACAGAAATTTTGAGGTTGGTTTCAAAAACTTGAATAAATTCTCTACAAGGATTGGCAATTGAATTTCGAAAAAAAATTTTTTTTTCAATCATTACATGAATTTGAAAAAGCGACCAAAAAAGGGCTTTTTGTGGTTTTTTTGGAAAATCAAGCGCCCAATCAAAAATATTGCGGAAACCACTAATGTTAAGTGTGCCTTTTACTGTTCAATATACCCACAAAAACCCTACGAAGTTTCAATTTAATCCAGCCAACCGTTTTTTTTTCCCACTTGATCGAATTTTTGAAAAAATTAAAGGAGCAAGAATTTCGCTCTGAAAATGTCACAATTTTTGTCAAAAATGAAAAAAAAAAAAAAAAAATTCATTTTTCTCTCAATTCTGTATTAGTGACTTGGAAAATTTAAGAAAAAAAAAAATCGAAAATTTTTGAAAAAAAAACTTGCCTTGGGGGTCAACTTTTAATTTATTCAATTAATTTGTGACTAGGAAAATTAAAGTGCGGAAGAGGAAAATCGGTGAGAAAGTGAGTCGCTACATTTCTTTCATTTAGGGCCAATTGAAAAAAAAAAATTCAAAAAAAAAATTTTTTCAAAAATTTTGGAATTTGTTTTTTTCAAAAATTTTCGATTTTTTTTTTTCAAAAATTTTTCAAGTCACTAATACAGAATTGAGAGAAAAATGAATTTTTTTTTTTTTATTTTTGATAAAAATTATGACATTTTCAGAGCGAAATTCTTGCTCCTTTAATTTTTTCAAAAATTCGATCAAGTGGGAAAAAAAACGGTTGGCTGGATTAAATTGAAACTTCGTAGGGTTTTTGTGGGTATATTGAACAGTAAAAGGCACACTTAACATTAGTGGTTTCCGCAATATTTTTGATTGGGCGCTTGATTTTCCAAAAAACCACAAAAAGCCCATTTTTGGTCGCTTTTTCAAATTCATATAATGATTGAAAAAAAAATTTTTTTCAAAATTCAATTGCCAATCCTTGTAGAGAATTTATTCAAGTTTTTGAAACCAACCTCAAAATTTCTGTGCGATCATTGGTTGCTGAGATATTGGTAATCAAAGACAAAATGATCTTTTTCCATTCAAACACCGATATCTCAGCGAGAAATGCTCGTATCGAGATTTTTAAAAAACCAAATTAAAGCTGAATAAACACGCTATCCGATCCATATAGAGGTTAAGTCGAAAAAAAAAATTCCACGTCCGTAGATTAAAAAAAAAACAAAAAAATTTCGAATATTTTTTTTTCGGTGGTTTTCATATGATTACTCGAAAAATATTTTCAAAAAAAAATTTTCAAACTCAGATCCGAAAACTAGACACTTAGAGCTACAATTTGCTTTTTTTATTTTTGCTGTACGACCATTTTTGTATGAGTTACAGCCTGTTGAAAATCGCCCAAAAATTTGGATTTTTTTCTTGCTCCCTAAATTTTTGTGCGAAGTGTACAATTTATCATACTTTATTATACATGATATTTGTAAGTGCACAATGGTTCTGAAACAAACAAAACATGCGTTTTTTCTGATTATCTATGTGACCCATTGATATTATTTAGAATAATACCAAAGTTCAATGGAAATATTAAAAATTAGCTCGGTGCACAGTCATACAGGTGGAACACATGTTGGATATAACAATATGATGCACCGGATCTCGACAGTGGTTGCAAAAGATCCTTCTCATCGATGCTTAGTGTTCGCTGCAGTAATCGCACACTGATATAGCTTCCTGAAACTCTTCTTGTACATGAAAATAGCACGGAGTGCAATACTTCAGTCGACCATTTGTCGCAAAACTAACATAACTCACGCAATATACCACTTCTTGGTTGAAATGATGATGTGGCACGTCCGGTCTGTTCTCTCGCACATTATGGTAATCATCATGCTCATATGCGCAATCTACCGAATCGATATTACATTCCAGTTCGTATATTTTTTTAGCTTTTATCTCGTTGCTGTCGTCACCAATATCGATCGTTTCAACTTCACGGATTTTATTAACTATTATTGTACTCTTCTTTTTTCTGTGGCTCTTTCGTTGCAAAATCAGACCTCGGAGGCTGAAGACTGGAATAGTGAAGATGGCTGTGCCGATCCTTTTTAAGATTTTGGTTTTTGGGTTCTCATTGGGTTGCAGTATGGTGGGAATGGCCGTGTGTTCCTCGAATCTTTCCAAATTTCAAGACTAGGATATGCAATCGGGTTCTTTTTATCTCTCGAACATGCAGAAAATAATGGGGATATGTAGAAAAATTGGCCTTCTAAGATTTCACATCCCGTCTATCGGCAAATGAAAGATTAAGTGTCAATATTTTTTTTTCTCAACTAAGGGTGGTCTAGCGCTGTCCGACAAGAAAAGTGACACTCCATCGTGGAGGTGGAAGCTGACTTACTAGGAATCTTCTCAAGTACTGAATTCTACGATCTCCACAAAACAGTGTTTGGAAACAGAGTATGGATCTTGGTATTTTGAGGTTTCAGATTGCTATGCATGCGCGACTTGAGCATAGTTACTCTATCGGCTTGCACTTATTGTATGTCTTTTGACGTGACAACGTCTTATAATTCGATGGAGCCGGCTGCACGCACGAAAAAACATGACTCATGCGGCGTTACCTCGCTCTGAGGCGTTCCGTTTAAGGCTTGAAGTGCAAGCGAGAGCGCGGAACGAGCGACAAAGAGGCACAATCGGCCTCCGCGTTCGGCAGCGTTCGGCAGTGTTCGACATCTGTCTCTCTCCTACTTGAGTGATGGCCTCTGCACACTGCGAGCGACGAGCGACGAACGATCAGCGATATCCAATGGCAACGTCACTCTCATAGAGCATTTTCGTCATACTCGAGCTCTCATTGGATATCGCTCATCGCTTGTCGCCCATCGCGCGCAGTGTGCAGAGGCCATGAGCGATGCGTCCGCGTGGACAGCTGCTATACAATAATACATGTACATGTTTTCTTCAAGTATGAAGTGCAGTGAAAAGTGAATCCGGTGTCAATTGTTTATAGCAACGATAATTGCGGCGATAAAGGTAATGATTCTTTCGATATTAAATATATGTTCAGTGATATATTGTCGAATATTCGTGCTTTCATCATTAAAATAAATAGCATCGGCCCGCTAGTGCAGCGATTGTAGGTTATGCTATAATTGACAAAACTATAACAATAAGTTAACAGAACTATTTCACGATGAGTAAAAATCAATTGCTTTACTATTCGATCGAAATAATTATCGAGCGTAGCTATGATTTTAAAAAATTAAAACATAAATGTTAAATCTTCCACACATCATAACAACGTGTCTGAAATGACAGGTTGGACCAACCAGCCGTCAAAGGGGACAATTTTCTCCTATATCAAACACATTGCGGCGGGCTTTTTAAAAGCTAGAGTTACCAAAATTTTAATGATGTTTCCAAATTTTTTATTTTAAATTTAAGATTTATGAACAATAATTTAATCACAGTTTATTCTTATAATAAATTATTCAAAATTATTACTTTTTTACAACAAATTACAATTAAATTTGCAAAAATAATTAAGTAACTAATTGAACAACAACTTTTATTCAATTTACTTGCTGAAAGAAATAATGTCAATACAAAATTTATTATTATAAAATAATAAAATCAAAAATTAAATTTTAACAGTCGAGTAGAAATTTAAACAATAAATTTTATTCAAGTATTTTGTAAATGTAAAATGATTTTCTGAACGAAGAATTTTATGAAAAAATAAAAGTTGTAAAACAATTGCTCAAAGCACATTCATACTTGTAAAAAATATGTACATTGTAAAAAAAAATAAATAAAAATTGACATAATTGTATTTATGCGTACAAATAAATGTAACTTGATCAATTCAATTGTGATTTCCATTTACCTCCTTCTCTATATCCATACAAAATATCTATCAAACAAAATTAAAATTTTCTTTTGAAAAATGAAACCATTCCATCAGTATTTTCTTATGACGTTGTCACGTTCAACTATCGTCAGTAAACCGACTTTACAGACAACCGATTTTTTTTCACTTATGCCTCTGATACTGTGCTAAACAATCGGTCCAGATCTCAGATGGCATTACATTTCCGTCATAAACACGACTCATACTTAAAAATCCATAAAATCCGTCCCATACTCTACGTCGATTGTTTTATTTTTCCTTGCTCTATTCCGACTCTATACCAATTGTAATACGAAAATGTTTAAGAGGGGCTGCCTTTTAATATAATCAGTCAAAGATAAAGACGGCAAATTATTTCTCATTGAGTTATGAAAATAGTTTTTCTTAGTATATCACTTTTTTCATAGTGTGTCGTATGCATTCACGACCTATCGCTTCGGGTAGGCTCACATTTGAAAACCCATAGAATGGTTACAACAATCATGGTATGAATACAATGATCCAAAAAAATGTATGGATTTTTTTTATGCTACCGGTATCCGGTTTTTCATCCCTGAACGGTAACATATGTATATTGCCACGTGTTCCATTATGTATGTAGTCCAGCCTGTCACGAATCTCAGGGCTCTTCGCAGAGCACCATCAAACCCATTTAAATGACACCAGGCTATTCAGATCTTATATTCTGATTGAGATTTGAGATTTTGAAAAAATCGATTTTTTTTGCATTTTTTTGAAGTATAAGTATCTGAGAATATGTCCTGAAAATTTCAAGTCGATCCGAACAAAATTGACTGAGATATGAGCAATGAAAGAGAAGAATCCGTTGTGTAAACGACCGGCTAGTCTGCCGTCTGGCGCGCTCGACCCTCCCTCCGACATTCAATGCATTGTTCGATGAAAAGGATCGTATACCTGGCATTCACAACGTTCATATAATAGACCGGAATTTATAAAAACGTATTTTGGTTGTTTGTTATGCTCTAAACTCGTCAGTGTAGCTCGAAAGTTCGACTATATAAGACGTATTTTCCGCCGTTCATAATATTATAAACGCAGTTTTTATTCATTTTACATTCCAAAATGGATCGAAAAAAAGGTTTGCGACAAACAAGAAGCAGTGATCATATACGGAAATCTCGACCAAAAAAAGGTAGGGTGTTTTTAACCCCAACGTGGCCGAAACGGAAACTGAAAGTTTCAGCACGTCTGCGAATAAATTGAAAAATAATATTGATATGACTGTGAATCGAAGTCCTAATATTGAATATCGGATTTTTAACTTTTCGGTTGTGTTTGCTGCTATTTCAAATTTAGTGAAATGCAAAACGTGTAATGTAAATATTACATTTGATACGGCAAGTGCAAGAGGACTAGGCTTCAAAATCGTTGTGAAATGTGACTCACGTGCAGATAATTTGATACCATCTTCTCCTTTTTTGGAACATTCGTATGAAATATATCGTCGATTTATATTCACCATGCGAGTTTTCGGCATAGAATTGGCTGGAGCACAACAATTTTGCGGAATTATGGACATGCCAATGTTTCTCACCGAGACTACATATTCAATAATTTTGAAAAGTATTTATGAGTCTGTGAAAATATGTGCAGATGTAATATTTAAAAAAGCCGTACGAGAAGAAATTGAAGATACACCTAATGCAGAAGGCGATGCAACTCCTCAATTAACAGTTTCCGGAGATGGATCCTGGAGGAAGCGAGGATATACGTCGTTGTTCGGAATCACATCAGTCATAGGCTACTACAGTGGAAAAGTACTTGATCTTGTGGTAAAAAGTGCGTATGGTAAAATCTGTGAATCGTGGAAACATAAGCTAAATGATGCGGAATACGAAGAATGGTACGAAATACACGAAGATAACTGCTGTGCAAATCACGAAGGCTCCTTGGGAAAAATGGAGGTGGACTCCATTATCGAAATCATCAAGCGTTCAATAGAAAAATATAATGTCCTGTACCGTTACTATATTGGAGACGGAGATTCGAAAACGTACACTGAGCTAGTGAATTCTCATCCTTATGACGACGTAGAAGTTATAAAAAACGAATGCATCGGTCACGTCCAAAAGCGTATGGGATCCCGCCTTCGTAATTTAGTAAAAAAAACAAGAAGCTTGGTGGTAAAGGACAGCTGACAGGAAAATTTATTGACAAGCTCACTGTGTACTATGGACTTTCTATTCGACGCCATTCTGCTTCTGTTCACGATATGCATGCGGCAATATGGGCGACCTTCGATCATTACAGTTCAACCGATGCAAATCCACACTATGAGAGATGTCCAACCGGTGAAGAATCGTGGTGTTCGTATCAACGAACTCAGACGAGAAACGAGACTTTCCAACACGATTACAAACCACTTCCATCAAATGTATTGGATGCCATCAGACCTATACACAACGATCTGAGTAAGGAAACTTTAGTCGAAAGATGCGTCGGTGGCTTCAATCAAAATAACAACGAAAGCTTCAACCAACTTATTTGGAAAATCAGCCCAAAAATCGTCTCGAGTGGAGCAATCGTTGTAAATTTAGCAGCTTATATTGCCGTTGGACTATTCAACGAAGGTTCAAAATCATTATTATTTTATTTGAACTCAATCAGAGTGAGCTGTGGACACAACGCGCACGAATAAGCTGATAAAATGGACGAAGCACGGATTGCAATGGCAGAGAAACGTGCGGCCGAGAGCACTCGTGAAGGAAGAATGTTACGAAGGCAACACCAAATTTCCGTTTTGCAAGCGGCATCGTCGGCGGAAGAACATCTGTATGGGCCCGGAATAGATGACTCTATGTAAGTATACAAAAAAAATATTTTCTTCGTGTAAACTGAAATTGAAACTTTAAACGCGTTTTTCTCAAAATGGCATTTCTGAAGCCGGTGACCAAGATTACTCGAACACTAATGAACCGATCTTCTTGAAATTTTGCAGGCTTATTTAATACATATAAATTTAGTCTTTAATCGTCCGATTTTTTTTTCAAACAAAAAAATAGCCGTTTTATAGCCAAAAAACGGCCGTTTTTATTCGTTAAAATCGAACCATTAACTTTGACTGTCCGCCATTTTGTGAAAAATGAATCTTTTTTAAAATCCTTCGATTAAAGACTAGTTTATACCTATATTTGACTAAATCCATCCGCATTTTTTTTTCAGATGATCCACTTCGCCGCAATGTTGGTCACCGCAAACCGTGTATATAAAAACATTATTTCATTGACGGCCATTTGCCACTAAACAATGTAATATTTTTCAATTAAAAAATTACTGAAAGTTGTTCAAGATATGTTCTTCAAGATGGTATATTGATCAATTAAAAAAGTTTTTCATGAAAAAATGCATGAAAAAAGCCTTTTTTGCGCTACGAGTGGGGGTAACGCCTTAAGGCTTTTTTTGTCGACGTTCGTAGCCACCCTCCAAGCAATGGGATTTATTTTGTCACTTTCATAGCCACTCAAGTTATCCTTCGGATATCAGTACCATATATATAAAAGCGAGGTATTTATTACGAAAACAATAAACGTTATCGATCTATGGGCAAAACCTTTTTTAGCTTTCGACCGCTGATCCGTCTGCATACGCCACTTGAGAACAAATGCACTCGTGGTATGGAATACTCATAAAATAATGTTTGGTCCAGATGAACCTCCAACCTGCTTGTTCTGTTTATTTATTTGTTTTTCATGCTCTCCACGGTAATATATACCAATGCGATATTCAAAAAAAAACTCTGGCTGAGGTGATACTCGTACTATTGCATTTTCTAAACTAGAAGAGAACGACGAAAATATGTCCGATGAGAGCCCATCTTTAATCATCGACAGCGCTCAGAAGTGAACACACTTCGAATGACGCATTCAGTTAGTTAACGTAATCTCTCTGGAAAGAGTTTTCAACTCGTTAATATGGAGAATAAATTCAGAACCATCAGAACAAAGCTTGTATAACCAAGCCGCGCTCTTAAATCCAGTCAAAGACTTTGCTGCATGGGAGCAACGGATCGTCCACTTTATTGAAGTACTGAAAACGCAAAACCGAATAAAGCGCGAACGATTAACAACTGAACATCAACAGTCATCGATAGCCCAAATATCGCATCTGGAAGGATTAAAGTATTCCCTGCGCAGGCATTCTATACACATAGGTGCAGGACACAGCGGTGATGGGTTAACATGGTGAGAGACTGAGTTGAACGCGTGATGGTCCATACTTTAACCCCTGGTCGATGAATTTCAATAACGTGACAATGACTGAGCTTTACGAAAAATACTGAATCTTACAACAAATGCAAATAAGTACAAACCAATACGCGGTGAATGTTATACCTCATTGCTACGGGAGATAATGATTATGGGGATTATGATTGATGTGCAATCAAGAGATAATAAACGTTTTGCATAGGCGCCGGTTGCAGCTTTATACCCAGCCAAACGGAACAGTGGAAATTCATCTGCCTACCCACATTATTCAAAAGTACTGAATCCATCTAATGTTGAATCATCCACAGTGATGGATAGATTGTTATGAAGCTCAATTTCGTTATTTATCACGTTATTTGTCACGTTTTCGAATCTCCGTCTCCAATATAGTAACGGTACAGGACATTATATTTTTCTATTGAACGCTTGATGATTTCGATAATGGAGTCCACCTCCATTTTTCCCGAGGAGCGTTCGTGATTTGCACAGCAGTTATCTTCGTGTGTTTCGTACCATTCTTCGTATTCCGCATCATTTAGCTTATGTTTCCACGATTCACACATTTTACAATACGCACTTTTTACCACAAGGTCAAGTACTTTTCCACTGTAGTAGCCTATGACTGATGTGATTCCGAACAACGACGTATATCCTCGCTCCCTCCAGGATCCGTCTCCGGAAACTGTTAATTGAGGAGTTGCATCGCCTTCTGCATTAGGTGTATCTTCAATTTCTTCTCGTACGGCTTTTTTAAATATTACATCTGCACATATTTTCACAGACTCAAAAATACTTTTCAAAATTATTGAATATGTAGTCTTGGTGAGAAACCTTGGCATGTCCATAATTCCGCAAAATTTTTGTGCTCCAGCCAAATCTATGCCGAGAACTCGCATGGTGAATATAAATCGACGATTTATTTCATACGAATGTTCCAAAAAAGGAGAAGATGGTATCAAATTATCTGCACGTGAGTCACATTTTACAACGATTTTGAAGCCTAGTCCTCTTGTACTTGCCGTTTCAAATGTAATATTTACATTACACGTTTTGCATTTCACTAAATTTGAAATAGCAGCAAACACAACCCAAAAGTTAAAAATCCGATATTCAATATTAGGACTTCGATTCACAGTCATATCAATATTATTTTTCAATTTCTTCGCAGACGTGCTGAAACTTTCAGTTTCCGTTTCGGCCACGTTGGGGTTAAAAGCACCCTTCCTTTTTTTTTGGTCGAGATTTCCGTATATGATCACTGCTTCTTGTTTGTCGCGAACCTTTTCTTCGATCCATTTTGGAATGTAAAATGAATAAAAACTGCGCTTATAATATTATGAACGGCGGAATATCCGTCTTATATAGTCGAACTTTCGAGCTACACTGACGAGTTTAGACCATAACAAACAACCAAAATACGTTTTTATAAATTCCGGTCTATTATATGGACGTTGTGAATGCCAGGTATACGACCCTTTTCATCGAACAATGCATTGAAGGTCGGAGGGAGGGTCGAGCGCGCCAGACGGCAGACTAGCCGGTCGTTTACACAACGGATTCTTCTCTTTCATTGCTCATATCTCAGTCAATTTTGTTCGGATCGACTTGAAATTTTCAGGACATATTCTCAGATACTTATACTTCCAAAAAATGCAAAAAAAATCGATTTTTTCAAAATCTCAAATCTCAATCAAAATATAAGATCTGTATAGCCTGGTGTCATTTAAATGGGTTTGATGTTTATCTGCGAAGTGCCCTGAGATTCGTGACAGGCTGGACTACATACATAATGGAACACGTGGCAATATATATATGTTACCGTTCACGGATGAAAAACCGGATACCGGTAGAATAAAAAAAATCCATACATTTTTTTGGATCATTGTCTGCATACCATGGTTGTTGTAACCATTCTATGGGTTTTCAAGTGTGAGCCTACCCGAAGCGATAGGTCGTGAATGCATACGACACACTATGAAAAAAGTGATATACTAAGAAAAACTATTTTCATAACTCAATGAGAAATAATTTGCCGTCTTTATCTTTGACTGATTATATTAAAAGGCAGCCCCTCTCAAACATTTTCGTATTACAATTGATATAGAGTCGGAATAGAGCAAGGAAAAATTAAACAATCGACGTAGAGTATGGGAGGGATTTTATGGGTTTTTAAGTATGAGTCGTGTTTATGACGGAAATGTAATGCCATCTGAGATCTGGACCGATTGTTTAACACAGTATCAGAGGCATAAGTGAAAAAGACATACAATAAGTGCAAGCCGATAGAGTAACTATGCTCAAGTCGCGCATGCATAGCAATCTGAATCCTCAAAATACCAAGATCCATACTCTGTTTCCAAACACTGTTTTGTGGAGATCGTAGAATTCAGTACTTGAGAAGATTCCTAATAAGTCAGCTTCCACCTCCACGATGGAGTGTCACTTTTCTTGTCGGACAGCGCTAGACCACCCTTAGTTGAGAAAAAAAAAACATTGACACTTAATCTTTCATTTGCCGATAGACGGGATGTGAAATCTTAGAAGGCCAATTTTTCTACATACCCCATTATTTTCTGCATGTTCGAGAGATAAAAAGAACCCGATTGCATATCCTAGTCTTGAAATTTGGAAAGATTCGAGGAACACACGGCCATTCCCACCATACTGCAACCCAATGAGAACCCAAAAACCAAAATCTTAAAAAGGATCGGCACAGCCATCTTCACTATTCCAGTCTTCAGCCTCCGAGGTCTGATTTTGCAACGAAAGAGCCACAGAAAAAAGAAGAGTACAATAATAGTTAATAAAATCCGTGAAGTTGAAACGATCGATATTGGTGACGACAGCAACGAGATAAAAGCTAAAAAAATATACGAACTGGAATGTAATATCGATTCGGTAGATTGTGCATATGAGCATGATGATTATCATAATGTGCGAGAGAACAGACCGGACGTGCCACATCATCATTTCAACCAAGAAGTTGTATATTGCGTAAGTTATGTTAGTTTTGCGACAAGCGGTCGACTGAAGTATTGCACTCCGTGCTATTTCCATGTACAAGAAGAGTTTCAGGAAGCTATATCAGTGTGCGATTACTGCAGCGAACACTAAGCATCGATGAGAAGGATCTTTTGCAACCACAGTCGAGATCCGGTGCATCATACTGTTATATCCAACATGTGTTCCACCTGTATGAATGTGCATCGAGCTAATTTTTAATATTTCCATTAAACTTTGGTATTATTCTAAATAATATCAATGGGTCACATAGATTATCAGAAAAAACGCATGTTTTGTTTGTTTCAGAACCATTGTGCACTTATAAATATCATGTATAATAAAGTATGATAAATTGTATCTGAAATTCATCATTCATTTTTTATGAAAATGTTTAAAAATTATTCATTCATGCACTTCATTATTTAACAAATTAAACGAGAAAAGTACTTATTAATTATAGTTGTTGTCACCTCCTGCCACCCCCAACCCCCAGCTATGGCACCCGTATTCCCGCACCACAGACGCGGTAGACTCCCCTTGCCCCGCATAGCCTTCTTCAACGATGACTTTCCCTTGCCATCCGCCCGTCTATGGTAAGCATTCAGGCCTATGGGTGCCCCCCCCCCCCCCCGCTCCGCAGAGACATCCTCGCACAAACACACACACAGACGCACACACACGCGCGCGCGCACATATACATACACACATGATATTATTTGTAACAATCTCTTATAAATTGTACTTGAAATTTATTCGTTATTGATGAAAATGTTCTATTGTAACCATTCGTTTGTATTTCATAGAAAAAATTAATAGAATATGTACTTATTAATTAAGATTGTTGCCTCCTTCTATTCTACCGCCCTCCCCCACCACCAGCATTGTTGCCCTCTTCCTCACCGTTTGACGTCACACCCTCAATGTCGGCTGCGTTGCGCTAGACCCCCCGCTGTAACATCTTCCCTCTCTGCGACGCCGTCCCCCCGCCCGCCACGCGACGTTGGTCCTCGGTCCCCTGCGCCGGGGCCACCCCGCCCCGCGACCCTGAGATCCATATGTTACAATCAGTCCTGTTGTACTACTTTTTCACATATCAAAAAGTAGTGCTTGAACGGAATAAAAAATTCCACATGTAACTTTTGTTATAAACAACAATAGAGCGTGTTTTTTCATTGAAAATTGATATTTTTACTTTGGACGGCGGCCCCTTTTTCTAAAGTCAATATTTTATTAATTCCTGCACCAAGTACTAGATAATTTCATGCAAAAAAGAAATGGGTTTAATATTTTTATTTCGGATGATTTGTTTCCGAATAGCAGCGGTCAGCACGAAAGACGTTTTTCAAACAGCGGTCTGCACAACCGATTCTATCTATCAAATTTATAAATATTTTCAATTCATACACCTTTACTGCATGGAAATATAAATATTTTTTACTTCATATATATTTTTTATACGTTCTGATATTGATTGAATGTCTACATCATGCCAAAAATATTTCTTTTAAAGTATTTGAAACATACAATCGTAGTAGGCGTGAAACAACAATTTTTTTTCCAGTTCAACAGACTGGATGACAACCCTAGTTGAATGAAATATACTTTCTTCACAGTGTATAAAGCAGATAAAATATGGATAGTTGTGATTAGGCTCAACATAAGAAGGAAACGCAAATCTATTAGTTATACATACAAGATACCGAAGGTAACAATGTATGACATTTCGCATGGATCATGAACATGTTGAGACTCCTGAGCGCACAACTGAACAGTAACAGCCATAAATGTATATGTATATATATATATATATAGGGTCGGTACAAAAATCTTGTACCGACCCAGCACCCATCCGCTGGCCTTCGCAGTAGGTGTTTGCTCTGCTGCTTCGCCACTTCTGGCTTGCTCCTCCGTTTCGATGACAAACTCTGTGTTGATGGTCACTGAGAGTGAGGTCTTCTAGTAGCTTCCATTCCGTTGTTCTGCCTGCGATTCCTGATGAAGCTAACGTGACGTCGATAACCGACCCGGTGTTCCCACGACGGAACGTGTACTCGTTCCCTTCGTTGAGTACCACCAGATCGACTCTCGCTATCAGCTCTGACAGCGCCTCTCCTCTTCTGTTCAGCCGTCTGGAACCCCATTCTGGCGACTTGCTGTTGAAGTCCCCGATTACGAGAACTTCACCACTTGCCGTTCTCATGCTGTCCTCCAGGTCATCCAGGTGGGCGACAAAGTCGTCGTACTGCGAATTTGGTGAGAAGTAGCAGCTGTACACTCTCACTCCATCGAGTTCCATCCATACATAGTTTTCTGCCTTTTCGCAGACTGCTCTGATTTCCATGCTGCGGTTCAGGATTACTATAGCCGCTCTGGCTGTTTTGTCCTGGTACCAGCAACCTGTTTCCGGCTTCCCATATTGTTCGCTGACAAGCAGTACGTCTATCGCCTTTTCCATAGCCGTTTGCATAAGCAGATCTTGTGCTTCACGGCCGTGGCCCAGGTTTGTCTGCAAGTACCTAATCATTTCTGGGCCCTACTTATCTCCTTCCGGAAGGAATCACACTTTGCACTGCCCAGTATGTGTTGTGCTCCGTTTTTTTTTGCTCCCTTCCGCACAGATCACACTCTGCGGGGGAGTTTTGCACTCCTTAGCAAGGTGCTCTTCTGATCCACAGAGTCGGCACATGTTGGACCTATCTTCTCCTTTGCAGTCAGTTGCAACGTGTCCGAAGTCTAGGCAGCGGAAGCATCAGGTTACTTGGATTATTTCCCTGACCCGGCACCTAACCCAGCCCACTTTGAGCCGTCCCTCCTTGAGAAGCTTGTCGGCAGTCTCCGCAGGCATTACTACTACAGCCTTTTTCGTCCCTCGAAATACCTTTCGTATCACCTCGATGTCGATGTATTTTGCTTCTGTGTTTCCAATCGCCTTGTTTAGCGCTTCGCTAAGCTCCACCTCGTCTGTGGCCTCGTCCATGTCGAGTATTTCCACGGTCACTGTTTGAGACATGGTTCGCACGGTCGCCTTATCTTCGAGCGCGCCGACAACGGCCTCTCTAAGGGCTTCCGCTTTACCGCCTCCGTTGCCGATCTCCACGAGGAGCCGTGTCCTCGTGATACCTGAGATTTTGACTCCATGGCTGTCCGGGTCCACCTTCTTCTTGAGGTCGCGCAGAACGTCAGCATACGTGTGTTCACCCTCGACTGTTACCATTAAGGCTTCTGATAGTCTTTGCCGCGGTTTTTTCCTTGGTGCATTTCCCCTGACCGCTCTGCGGTTTTCTCTTTTTTCGTTTCGGCCCTTATGCGTCTGCCAGGGCTCGTCCGTCTCCTGTTGGCCTTCCACGCTCAAGGCTGGTTCTCGCACTGTTGATCGCTGTGTTCCAGGCTGCTGCGTATCCACATTGCCTGGCTTGGAACCTTTTTTTAAGAGTCGCCGCTTTGGTTCTCGCGTATCCTCTTCCGGATATGATAGTGCGCCTTGTTTCCTGCGTTCTGATGCCGGTGTGTTTAACCTTTTCCTCGTTGAGCAACTATCGGCACGCGGGACTTGCCGGATTTGCGCTGTTGGGGCCAACGCTTTGTTCCTAGCTCCGTTTCCTGCAATCTGCGTTCCTCGGTCTTTTGCCTGTACCGCTGCGCTCGTTTGGTGGGATTGTTCACCCCGACCAGTGCACGTGCAATCAGGCCTGGCGTTTTCCTCCTCTCTCCCTCTTGCTAGAATCTCTCGGCATTCCTTGAGGTGCTCGTAGTGCACGACGGCTTCGCCTATGGCATCCCGAATTTCCTTGTGGATGTTTCTCGCCGATTTCACAACCTCATGGATAGTAAAGATGTTCTTGCCGAGTCTCTCAAGTGCCTCGATTTCTTCAGTTTCCAGCAGTGCCACCCGCTTCTTTTCTCCATTTCCTTCTACTTTGTCCGCTTTAGTTACCTCCATTGGTTGGGATTCCAGCTCTTTTTTACGACGGTCGTTTGATAGTGACGTCCCCGGGCCCGCGTAGTCGCCCCTGACAGACGCCGGTACTGGGGATCCGACCCCCTGCGCGGTAATTGGTTTTCCATTTGTCGTACTTGCCATGTTTGGTTTAGTTTCGGGGTTCCTTCCCCTAGGTTTGATATAGGGGTGCCCTTCCCCTTCGCACCACTTTTGATCCGCGGGGGCTATTTTGTTTCGCCCCAGTCCGCCAGTCGCTCCAACAAGGTCGGATCTTCCGGTGAGGACCTCCCCTATCCGCCACCCGGGGACGAGCTCCAGTCGGAGTTGGGTTTCTCCGCGGAGGAGACGTCCTAAAAGGACGTACAGCCCCTGGGGCCATCCATCCATCCATCTATTGATCCATCCATCCATCCATTCATCTATCTATCTATCCATCCATCCATCTATACATCCATCCATCTATCCATCCATTCATCTATCTATCTATCCATTCATCCTGCTATCCATCCATCCATCCCTCTATCTATCTATGCATCTATCCATCTATCCATCCATCCATTCATACATCTATTCATCCTTCCATCCATCTATTCATCTATCCAGCCTATCTATCTATTCATCCATCCATCTATACATACATCATTTATCCATCCATCTGTCCATCCATCCAGCCATATATCTATCTATGCATCTATCCATTCATCTATCCATCCATCCATCCACCCATCCACCCATCCAATCATCTATCTATCATCTATCTATACATTCATCCATCTATCGATCCATCCATCCATTTCTATCTATCTATCCATTCATCTATCTATCCATCCACCCAACCGATCCATCCATCCATCCATCCATCCATCCGTCCGCGAACAAGTAATGTATAAATTCCATTACTCGTTACTTTATATTTTGTAATGTAAAAAATGCCATTATTCATTGCATTACATTTTGTAATGTAAAAAAATTCCATTACACATTAAATTACATTTTGTAATGTAAAAAAAATCCATTACCCATTACATTGTAATGGGCAATGAAAATGTGTTACATTACAAAATCCAATGTAATGGGTAATGAAAATTTTTTACATTACAAAATCCAATGTAATGAGTAATGGAAGTTTTTTACATTACATAATCTAATGTAAAGTAATGGGTAATGGCATTTTTTTACATTACAAAATCCAATGTAATGGGTAATGGAAATTTTTTACATTACAAAATCCAATGTAATGGGTAATGGAAATTTTATACATTACAAAATCCAATGTAATGAGGAATGGAAATTTTTTACATTACTAAATGTTATGTAATGGGTAATGAAATATTTTCTCATTACCCATTACAAAAGTAATGAATAATGCATTACATTTTCATTACAAATTTCGCTACCCTGGTTCGAACCCCTCATGAATGTCTTCAAACGTCTTGTGAATGCCTTAGAAAGTCGCACCAACCTCTCCGAAAGCCTCTTGAATGTCTTTGAATGCCTCTTAAGCGTCTACGAACCCCTCATGAATGTCTTCAAACGTATTATCATCGAAAGTCTCTTGAACGTCTCCGAAGCCCTCATGAATGTCTTTGAAAATCTCTTGAGCGTCTTTGAACCCCTTGTGAATGTCTTCAAACATATTATGAATGTCGTCGAAAGTCTCTTAAGCGTCTTCGAACCCCTCATGAATGTCTTCAAACATATTATGAATGTCGTCGAATGTGTGTTAAACGTCTTCGAATCTCTCGTGAATGTCTTTGAAAGTGTCTTAAACGTTTTCGAACCCCTTATCGATATCTTTAAACGTATCATGAATATCGTCAAAGATCTCTCTTGAACGTCTTCGAAAGTCTCTTAAACCCCGTTGAACCCCTCACAAATTTCCTCAAACGTTTTATGAACTCTTAAAAGTCTTCAAACGTCTTCGAATGTCTCACGAACATCTCCGGAAGTCTCTCGAACCTCTTCGAACCCATCACGAATGCTTTCCAACGTCTTATGAACGTTTTCGAAAGTCCCTTGAACGTCTCGCAAATATCTTCGAGCGCTTCAAGAACGTCTTCGGAAATCTCTTGAACGTCTCACGAACGACTCTTGATCATCTTGGAAAATTATTTTCAATCAAATTCCACACAACAAACATTAAGTTTCACACAACACGAGAATAAACAAGTACATAATGTTACATTTCTTTTATTTGTACGGATCTTTATGATTCAACCACCAATTGAAATTTTTGAATACATTTCGTAAGGCATAATTGTTTTCTTGCTTTAGACACCGTAGTGTTGAGTTTCCATTTAATTTACTCAATGCATCCATATCTTCAAAGTCCACATTCAACGACTCGATAACTCGATGACCTTTCATATTTAGAATATCAGCTTACCATTTTCGTTTTTCATGACATGCTGATCTATACAATTTTACTGATAATGTCCGTCAATGGATAATATTCAACAACGCGATCGTGTAAGATTATACTGATAGGCAGTTGTATTTGGGGTTAATCTTCCTCGCATTCGAACTGTATTCACACATCAACGATAGCATTTTTTGCAGGCTCGTTCTGACGCGATCAATCAACAACCATGAAACGACTGTAACATTAAAACTTGGCGATGGTTAGCAAAGAATGATCACTATTACAGTCGTAATGATATTTAAGAAAACGAGGGAACATATTGAACAAAATGCTGATATTTTTTTTTTATTGAAGTCCAATTTCGAGTCGTTGTGAGGAGAGAATTCCGAATTCAGATAAAGTATTACACTGGTGAGTTTGCAATCGGTGAATAATGTCCTTTGCCATAGAATTTTTTTACCCGCTTGCACCGCAAACATGACATATATTAGTTTCTCTGCTAGGAGGCAGCTTTTAAGGTCCATAAATGTTGCGTTGTGCAGTGGATACTTGTATACAGCCCATGAGCGACAACTCATGTTCAAGTATCATCCACTTTCCAATTTTTCAAGTAATGAAAATTCATTGATCTCATTTAATATTATGTGAAGCATACGTATCTTGAACAATTCAATTTCTACCTCTACTTATGGATAATGAATGCATTCAACATTATTGTCATTGTACCAACGTATTATAATTCACTCATGACGAGCATTAATTGTCGCAGAAAATGTATTTTATGCAGAGCGCTAGTTTCTCCAGTTCGTCCACAAACCATGATATGGAAACAGCGCATGTGATTGATGCTATGATATCGATTCGTCTCATGAACACCACATGTAGTAATCAATACTAAATGTTTCATGATATTGAGACATATCATTTGCTACGTTCTTCACATCAGTCTTTGTGCACTCCCATCTACTCTCGATCATTAGTTGGAAACACTCCAAGTAGGCATTTACAATTAGTGGATGTCGTGCTTTTCGACTGGAGTTGGTGTTATGGATCCATTTATTGGTATCATTTGGCAGTCGGATGGTGCTGTTCTTTATTGCTCCACAACCGATTTCATGTGATTGCAATTTATCCTCTGATCTTAAGTTATGCAAACACCTGCGAAATAATGGAATGTCGTTTAATTCATCTAGTACATTTAATGATATAGTACTTATGTTAACTTCACACACTGATGTCATATATATATATATATATATATATATATATATATTGCAACACACAACACGAGTAAAAAAGAAAAATATTTTCTTTTAACAATAAACGATTATTCAGTAATGTAGGCTCCCTCCGCATCTACAACTCTTGCCCAACGCTCTGGTAGACTTTGCACGCCCGCAGACCAGAATTCTTTTGATCGTGAATTAAGACAGTCGTCCAATGTATTTTTGAGATCTGACAGATCATCAAATTTTTTATCCCGTAAATAGTTCTTCAAAGCTCGAAACAGGTGATAGTCGGTAGGTGCTAAGTCCGGTGAATACGGGGTTCATTATTAGGAAAAATATTTTAATTGAAAAAGAGTGTTGCAAGATTTTTGTACCGACCCAATATATATATATATATATGCAAAATTTTTGTACCGACCCAATATATATATATATATATATATTTATTTATTGGGTCGGTACAAAAATCTTGCAACACTTTTTTTCAATTAAAATATTTTTCCTAATAATGAAGTTCGAGAACATTCGACAATAGGAATTACAAGAATGGTCTAGAACCTTCCATGCCGCAGGATATATCACAGCATGCTACGCTTTCTCATTTTTTAAAACGCGTCAGGTATTCGTTAAAGCAGCCGTGCCCTGTTAGTGCCTGGGTAAGCTCGTAATTCATTTGTCCGTGGGGTCTTCCAATCCACTCAACTATGTTGGGGATGAGTCGGTGAGTCCATCGGCCTTTGTTATCCGTGTCCCAGCGTTCCTGCCAATGCCTGAGCAACCTTTGGCGGGCCCTATCTTTTGCTGCTGCCTTTACCCCATCGGTAATCGGGGTCGCGTCGTTTTGGTGGATATCCTGGAAGATCTCGTTTTTTCTCTTGCCAGTAAGTCAATCGGTGGTGTGCTAGCGAGGACCAGTGCCGCGTTTTCAGAAACTGTCCTATACGCAGATATTGTTCGTATGCAACTGCGTCTCTGTACTGCTGCTAGTTTTCGTCGTGTTTCGGCTTTCTCCATAGCGTCTACCCGTATTTCCGCTCCATACAGGATTTTCGAATGGATAACGCTATTTAAGAGTCTTCTTTTAAGCTCACTGGGCCCATCGACATTCGGCATAAGCCTGGCTACAGGCTTATGCTACAGTCGAAGCTGCTTTCTCGCCTACGATATTCACGTGCTCCGTGAAAGTCAGACCGGTGTCTATCTGCACTCCTAAGTACTTCAGAGATTTACTCCAGCTTAAGGTTTAGCCGTCCAGTTGCAGCGTTGGCGTTGTGAAGGCCCTCCTATCCGTGATGAGAACTGCTAGTTGGAGCCCACTCTCTTTCAGCCACTTGCTAGCTCGGCGAAGGCACTCATTCGCTGTTACCTCCAGCAGTTTCGTCGACTTCGCCGTCACCACCAAGCCTACGTCGTCCGCAAAGCCAACCATTTCTGCTTCGCCCGGGAGCTTCAGCTTAAGAATCTATCTATCCATCCATCCATCCGTCCGTCCGTCCGTCCGTCCGTCCGTCCGTCCGTCCGTCCGTCCATCCATCCATCCATCCATCCATCCATCCATCCATTCATCCATCCATCCATCCATCCATCCATCCATTATCCTCTGATCTAAAGTAATGCAAACACCTGCGAAATAATGGATTGTCATTCAATTCATCTAGTACAGGGTGCGCCAGAGAAACTTAC
This sequence comes from Ophion obscuratus, assembly GCA_964007375.1. Classification (NCBI taxonomy): domain Eukaryota; kingdom Metazoa; phylum Arthropoda; class Insecta; order Hymenoptera; family Ichneumonidae; genus Ophion; species Ophion obscuratus. The sequence goes on along the minus strand of OZ023317.1, from coordinate 7,318,855 downwards.
TTATTTGAAAAAATTCCCGCGCGGTGAGTTGGGTGGGTAGAGGGGCGAGAGGGGGCGCATCTGGAGGGGGAAGTTCCCAAGTTTGTTTCTCCCTCCAGTCAGTTGCCATCATGCTCTGGTCTAGAGAGCAGCGGGCCTTCGCAGTCGAGAGCTTCTTTTCTAACGGTCGCTCACTTGTTGCTACGCAACGTGCCTTCCGCGCTCGCTTTGAAATTCCTCCTCACAGACTCGTTCCTGGCCGTAATTCGATTCTGTCGTGGGTTAACTCATTTCGGGAGTGTGGAAGTGTCGCTAAACCCAGAAATGGACTTCAACGGACCATCAGAACTCCGGAAAATGTCGAAAGAGTGAGGCAGTCAGTTGTGCGTTCTCCCCGGCGTTCGGCTCGCAAACACGCAGCTGCTATGGGAATTTCTGACACCACTGTTCGACGAATTCTCCATGAAGACCTTCAATTTCATCCCTATAAATTGGCTGTTGTGCAAGAATTAACTGAACGCGATTTGGTTGCCCGTCAAAATGCATGTGAAATGCTGGTTGACAACCTGCCTGAAGACGCGGTCGTTTTTTTCAGTGACGAGGCTCACTTCCACATTTCCGGCTGCGTCAAAAAGCAAAACATGCGTTATTGGTGTGGTGTAAATCCACGTGAGCTTCACCAGAAGCCACTTAATTGTGAGCGAGTTACTGTCTGGTGTGCGATGTCGGTAATGGGAATAATTGGTCCTTATTTTTTTGAAGAAAACGAACGCGCAGTTACCGTGAATGGAGCTCGTTACAGGAACATGATCGAGGAATTTTTTCTTCCAAGACTCGAAGAAATGAACGTTAGGAACGTGTGGTTTCAGCAAGATGGAGCCACAGCACACACAGCACGAGACTCAATGAATTTGTTGTGAGAACATTTCCCCGACCGCCTTATCTCTCTCAGAGGCGATCTCCAATGGCCGGCACGCTCTCCAGATTTGAGTCCATGCGATTTCTTTTTATGGGGTTATTTGAAATCTCTGGTTTACGTCGATCGACCACGGACCATAGTACACCTCAAGAACAACATTCGCGACGCCATTGCCAACATACCGATTGATATGCTGCAAAGAGTGGATACGAATTTCAAAAATCGACTTCATCAGTGTATGCGCAATGGGGGTCGCCATTTATCCGATGTCATTTTCAAGACTGCATGAAAAAAAAATTGGGATATTGTATTCTCAAATAAATAAAAAAATTTAAAACAATAATTGAAGTACTTTTGTTTTTATTGACCTTTCAAATAAGTAAGTATCTCTGGCGCACCCTGTACATATAAGGATATAGTATTTATGTTAACTTCACACACCGATGTCATATATATATTTATGGCTATTACTGTTCAGTTATGCGCTCAGGAGTCTCAACAGTTTCTTGATCCATGCGAAATGTCATACATTATTAACTTCGGTATCTTGTATGTATAACTAATTGATATGCGTTTCCTTCCTATGTTGAGCCACGCATATTGGAACAATGTCTTTTTGGTGGCATCCACAGTGATGGATAGATTGTTATGAAGCTCAATTTCTTGATCTATGGTCACTGGGGATTCAACATTTAGATGGATTCAGTACTTTTGAATAATATGGATAGGAAGATGAATTTTCACTGTTCCGTTTGGCTGGGTATAAAGCTGCAACCGGCGCCGATGCAAAACGTTTATTATCTCTTGATTGCACATCAATCGCAGCCCTCATAATCATTATCTCCCATGGCAATGAGATATAACATTTACAGCGTATTGGTTTATACTTATTTGCATTTGTTTTTGATTTTTTTGGTTTTTAATTCAGTATTTTTCGTAAATCTCAGTCATTGTCACATTATTGAAATTAATCGACCAGGGGTTAAAGTATGGAGCATCACGCGTTTAACTCAGTCTCTCGCCATGTTAACCCATCACCGCTGTGTCCTGCACCCATGTGTATAAAATGCCTGGGCAGGGAATACTTTAATCCTTCCATATGCGATATTTGGGCTATCGATGACTGTTGATGTTCAGTTGTTAATCGTTCGCGCTTCATTCGGTTTCGCGTTTTCAGTACTTCAATAAAGTGGACGATTCGTTGCTCCCACACAGCAAAGTCTTCGACTGAACTTAAGAGCGCGGCTTGGTTGTACAATCTTTGTTCTTGTGGTTCAATATTATTCTCCATATTAACGAGTTGAAAACTCTTCCCAGAAAAATTATGTTAGGCAACTGACTGGTCCATTCAAAGTGAGCTCATTTCTGAGCTCTGTCGATGATTAAAGATGGTCTCTCATCGGAAATATTTTCGTCGTTCTCTTCTAGCTTAGAAAATACAATAGTATCACCTCAGCCAGAGTTTTTTTTTAATATCGCATTGGTATATATTACCGTGGAGAGCATGAAAAACAAATAAATATACAGAACAAGCACGTTGGAGGTTCATATGGACCAAACATTATTTTATAAGTATTCCACACCTCGAGTGCATTTGTGCTCAGGTGGCGCATGCAGACGGATCAGCGGTCGAAAGCTACAAGAGGCTTCGCCCATAGATCGGTAACGCATATTGTTTTCGTCATAAATACCTTGCTTTTCTATATGTGTTACTGATATCCGAAGCATTGAGCGGCTATGAATGTGACCAAAAAAAATCCCATTGCTTGGAGGGTGGCTACGAACGTCGACGAAAAGAAGCCTTAACGATGTGGTTGACTCGGCAAGACCTGAATAGCCCGGTGTCATTTGAATAGGTTTGATGTTGCTCTGCGAAGAGCCCTAAGATTCGTGACAGGCTGGACTACATACATACAGGAACACGTGGCAATATACCAGGTGTGTAAGTATGAAACCGGAATTTTTGTATGGAAAAAACACGTTTATTGTAATTATATGATACAACGTATCATATCATTACCGTAGGTACATCCGCCAGTTGTTGTTGTGTTTGAGCGTCGTCTTCGTCCAACAAGGCTTGCAGGTCAGCGTCTTCAAACTTTTTCGGTGGTCTTCCACGTTCTTCGTTCCTCACGTCAAAATCGCCACTTTTGAACCGTTTGAACCACTCGAAACACTGTGTTTTACCGAGAGCATGCTCACCAAACGCCTCCACAAGCATTCGATGCGATTCGGCTGCGGTTTTCTTCAGATGAAAATAGAAAAGTAGTGCTGTCGGCAAATCGTAATTTATTGGCACAAAACTCGACATGTTTATCTCTAATAAACTAATGCTACTGAATGAAACTCGTGTTATTGTGAGTTGGAAATCTTTGTCGGATATCAATACAATAACAAGACACCGCTGACGTGATGTGTCGGTAACTGTGTGGCGGTCCACTCGCTTTCCTGGCATTCCCAACCTTCGCGCCGTCCAATGAGATTCCGTCTCTGCCCGACCAATCAGCGACTCTTTCTTTCCGCTAGCGCTCTTCTTATTCCTAGATCGTTACTCGCCTTACCGGTCTTCTACCTGCGCATTCCGTCGTGACAACACGTGTTTTACCTATAAACTTTTACCGCTAATAGCGGCCATCTTTATGTGACTTATTATAAAGTAAAAGGCTGAATAATGTTTAGAAAAATATAACTGTGATTGGTGCATACCTCCACAGTAATTGGTGACCCCGACGTGATCGAAAATTATCATTCGATACGTACTCCAAAAAACACGCGCCCTCCACGTGCTCCGAAAATACCGGTACATTTCGTGCTCCAAAAACTCTGCAGTGTACCATATCCACGTGCATCGTCATAAAAACCGAACAATCGGGTGCCTAAATCGGTCGTGAGCGTGAACGAACAATTAACAAAAACATTGACAATTATATTTTGTCAAATTATTGTGCGCGATGCTCATGCATTCGCCACGAAGATCGGAAGGCAGCAACATTAGCGCTGACGGCTCGGAAATCAGCGAGATCCTTCCGAGAACAATTCTTCTACGGTTACCGCAGACGGAAGCGACGTTTCCATGGACGCAAATGCGCAAACCGTCGCTCACGTTTCGGAGGTACGCAGTATCAAGCTACCTCCATTTTGGCAAAACGACCCGGCCCTTTGGTTCGCACAGGTAGAAGCTCAATTTTATTCACACAGAATTACCGCGGATAATTCAAAGTATTTTATGGTTGTCGGTGCACTCGATTCCGGCGTGCTGCAACAAGTATCAGATCTCATACGATCTCCTCCATTGAATGAGAAATATGAGACCCTGAAAAGAAAATTAATCGAGCGTTTTTCAGACTCTAAAGAGACGCAACTGCATAAATTATTAACTGAAATGCAGCTCGGCGATCGAAAACCTACACAACTTTTGCGTGAAATGCGCACTCTCGCCGCAGAGAGAGTTCCCGAGGATCTGCTACATTCTTTGTGGATTAAACGTATGCCGACGAGCGTACGTTGCTTATTGTCGGCAAGCGAAGGCGTCGAATTATCGAAATTGGCCGACATCGCGGACAGGATCATAGAGGCAAATTCCCATTCTCTAGTCATGGCGACGGAAGCGCGCCCGAGGTCGCCTCATAGAGGATCCGACCTAACCGATCTTCGCGAAAGCATCAAAGACATCGAGAAACGATTAATAACGCTCACTCACGAGGTACGTAGAGGAGTTTCTCGGGAGAACGACAAAGAGAACAAAACACCAGGTCGATCGCGTTCATCTAGCCGTAGGCGTGAGGTCGAGATTTGTTTTTATCACAGGAAATACGGGCCAAAAGCTCACAGGTGTTCAAAACCATGTGCTTTTGAGAATCAAATTACGCCGCCTTCAGCGGAAAACTAATATCACCGCCGTCAATTTCGACGGCCGACGGCGGTGTATTGATTCAACGCCGCCTTCTTATCACGGATGCCACTCAGGGGATACGTTTCCTCGTTGATTCGGGTTCTGACGTGTCGGTAATTCCTCATAGAAATTTTCAACGTCCTTCCGGATCACATTCGTTGAAGCTGTTCGCAGCAAATCGTTCGGAAATCGCGACTTTCGGTACTTACCTTTTACAGGTTAACTTAAACCTTCGCAGGGATCTCAAATGGCATTTCATTGTCGCCGACGTTTCCTCGGCCATTTTGGGAGCCGACTTTCTCTCTCATTACGATCTTTTGATCGATCTTAAAAGGAAGCGCCTTATCGACGCAAAAACTGGACTCACGTCCCTCGGCAATGTCATAAGAGTATCGGAATTCGGAATTTCCGCCATCGATCAAAATACCGAATATGGTAATTTGCTTAAGGAATTCATTGACGTTGTTACACCGCGTTCGACCCACCGACCTGCGACTCATCCGATCGAGCACCATATAATCACGCATGGACCTCCAGTCGTCGCCCGTCCTCGTCGTCTCGCCGGCGAAAAACTGAAAGCAGCAGAACGCGAATTTCGAATTATGCTGGAGCAAGGAATTTGTCGTCCTTCGAGCAGCCCATGGGCGAGCCCCTTACATACGGTGAAGAAGAAATCGGGGGATTGGCGTGCTTGCGGGGATTATCGCCAATTAAACGCAATAACGGTTCCGGATCGTTACCCGATCGCGCATATCCACGACTTTTCCAATAAACTATATGGTAAAACCATATTTACAACATTGGATCTCGTGCGTGCTTATTTTCAGATACCGGTAGTTGAATCCGACGTTCCCAAAACAGCTGTCGTCACTCCGTTCGGATCCTTCGAGTTTGTAGCGATGCCGTTTGGACTTCGAAACGCCGCGCAAACTTTTCAACGTTTTATGGATTCCGTTCTACGTGGACTAGACTTCGTCTACTGTTATATCGACGACATTTTGATCGCTTCATCCAACCTCGCTGAGCATCGAGAACATTTGCGCCTCGTCTTCCAACGTCTTCAAAAATTTGGGTTAACTATCAACGTTCCTAAGTGCCAATGGGGAAAATCAAGCATCGAATACTTGGGGTACCTCATCTCGGAAGAGGGATCCAAGCCGCTCCCATCTAAAGTCGAAGCCGTTAGAAATTATAAACAACCGGAGAATGTCGTTGAGTTGCGCCGCTTTTTGGGTATAATCAATTTTTATCGCAAATTTCTCCCACAGGCTGCGAGACTGCAAGCGCCTCTTTGCGAATTCTTACGCAATTCAGGAAAAGGGGAGAAACGTCCTATTAACTGGACACCCGAGTCAGAGCGTGCGTACGCCAATTGTAAGCTGAGTTTATCCGAAGCGATGCTTTTGGACCACCCGTCTCCCACGGCTCCTTTGGCTCTCACAACCGACGCTTCAGACGTCGCAATCGGAGCATCGCTCGATCTATTGGTCGATGGGAACTGGCATCCGTTGGGTTTCTTCTCTCAGAAGCTCACCCCAGCAGAGAGACGGTACAGCACCTACGATCGGGAACTTCTCGCTATCTACACAGGACTCAAGCACTTCAAGCACTGGGTGGAAGGTCGCAATTTCGTAATTAAGACCGACCATAAGCCTTTGGTCTATGCTTTCGCTCAAAACCCCGAAAAAGCTTCTCCGCGCCAACTCAGACAGCTAGATTTCATCTCTCAATACACGACTGAAATAGTCCACGTAAGCGGTGCTGACAACGTCGTCGCAGATGCTTTCTCTCGTCTAAACGCCATTCAAATGCCCGTCGTCGTTAGTACTGACGATTTGAAGGAGGCCCAAGAACACGACGAAGAGATTCAAGATTTGCTACGCTCCAATTCTAGTTCACTCAAACTACAAAGACTTACATTAAACTCTAGAGATTCGTTGTTTTGTGATATTTCCACAGGAGTTATCCGTCCGTACGTGCCGGAACCTCTGCGAAAGAAGATCTTCGATGCTGTCCATGGTCTCGCCCACCCTAGTGGCCGTTCTACCTGTCGGTCAATTCGCCAACGTTTCGTCTGGCCTGCCATGAGAAAAAACATCCTAAATTGGGCGCGGACATGCATCCCGTGCCAACGCGCAAAGATCCAGCGTCACACGAAAAACAGCCCTCAGAAGTTCGGTGTTCCGGACGGAAGATTCGAACACATTCACCTCGACATCGTCGGCCCGCTACCTCCTGCTCGTGAATTTCGATATTGCCTCACGATGATCGATAGATTTACCCGCTGGCCTGAGGCTATCCCTCTTAAAGAGATCACAGCGGACACCATCGCAACAGCTGTCTACACGCATTGGGTAGCTCGTTTCGGATCCCCTCGAACAATTACCACCGACCAAGGTGCTCAATTCGAATCAATCCTTTTCAAAGCACTCGCCAATTTGATTGGAGCCAACCGTACCAGAAGTACCGCGTACCATCCGGCTACTAACGGCATCGTGGAACGTTGGCACCGAACCTTTGAAACTGCGATTATGTGCCACACGAATACACCTTGGGTCGACTTACTTCCTACCATCCTACTCGGTTTACGTTCTTGTTTCAAGGAGGATCTCAGCGCTTCAACTGCCGAACTCGTGTACGGAATGCCACTCCGGATACCGGGCGAATTTTGCGAAGTCCACACCAACCGCGCATCACATTAGGAGGAGCATGTTCGTGCACCAAGACTTATACAAATGTACACATGTTTTTCTTCGCGACGACGCCGTGCGTAAACCGTTGCAGCCGCCTTACACCGGACCTTACGAAATTTTATCCCGCTTAACGGACAGACTGTTTAAAATCAAAATCGATGGAAAGGAGCGAAACGTCACGACGGAGAGGTTAAAATCTGCATATACGATCAATCGAGAGGACATTCCGGAGGATCGGCCTACTGTTAACCAAGGGCCTGTACCATTAAATCCTCCTTTGTGTCCTAGAAAAATATCCTCCCAAAAAAAAAGAAATCTGTTCATTTCGTAACTTAATACAAAGTTACTAGGGGGGGAATAATGTGGCGGTCCACTCGCTTTCCTGGCATTCCCAACCTTCGCGCCGTCCAATGAGATTCCGTCTCTACCCGACCAATCAGCGACTCTTTCTTTCCGCTAGCGCTCTTCTTATTCCTAGATCGTTACTCGCCTTACCGGTCTTGTACCTGCGCATTCCGTCGTGACAACACGTGTTTTACCTATAAACTTTTACCGCTAATAGCGGCCATCTTTATGTGACTTATTATAAAGTAAAAGACTGAATAATGTTTAGAAAAATATAACTGTGATTGGTGCATACCCCCACACTGCATCGACATCTAGCGCCACCTATGGGCAAATTCCGGTTTCATACTTACACACCTGGTATATATGTTAACTTTCACGGATGAAAAACCGGATACCGGTAGAATAAAAAAATCCATACATTTTTTCGGATCATTGTCTTTATACCATGTTTGTTGTAAACATTCTATGGGTTTTCAAACGTGAGCCTACCCGAAGCGATAGGTCGTGAATGCATATGGCGCGGGTGCTCGCACTAAAAAAAAACTATTTTCATAACTCAAAGAGAAATAATTTGCTGTCCTTATCTTTGACTGATTATATTAAACGGCAGCCCCTCTCAGACATTTTCATACTAAAATTCGTATGGAGTCGAAATAGAGCAGGGAAACATATAACAATCGACGTAGAGTATGGGAGGGATTTTATGGGTTTTTAAGAATGAGTCGTGTTTATGAAGGAAATGTAATGCCGTCTAATATCTGAACCGATTATTCAACACGGTATCAGAGGCACAAGTGAAAAAGATATACTATAAGTGCAAGCCGATAGAGTATCTATGCTCAAGTCGCACATGCATAGCTATCTGAAACCTCAAAATACCAAGATCCATACTCCGTTTCCAAACACTGTTTTGTGAAGATCGTAAAATTCAATACTTGAGAAGATTCCTAGCAAGTTAGCTTTCGCCTCCACGATGGAGTCTCACTTTTCGTTTCAGACAGCACATGACCACCCTTAGTTGAGAAAAAAAAACATTGCGACTTAATCTTTCGTTTGTTGATAGACGGGATGTGACATCTTAGAAGGTCAATTTTATCCACACATCCCCATTATTTTCTGCATGTTTGAGACATAAAAAAATCGATAGCATATCCTAGTCTTGAAATTTGGAATTATTCGAGGAACACATGGCCATTCCCACTATACTGCAACCCAATGAGAATCCAAAAACCAAAATCTTAAAAAGGATCGGCTCAGCCATTTTCACTGTTCCAGTCTTGAGCCTCCGAGATCTGATTTTGCAACGAAAGAGCCACAGAAAAAAAGAGTACGATAATAGTTAATAAAATCCGTGAAGTTGAAACGATCGATATTGGTGACGACAGCAACGAGATGAAAGTTAAGATGGGAGATCCGGTGCATTATATTGTTATCTCCAACATGTGTTCCACATGTATAAATGTGCTGTCACGTGGCAGAATGGAGGAGCCCCAAAGCCACTTTGATGGCGACCCTCTCGCTCGGCTTTTATCCTCGTACGGGAGCCCGAGCGTGCCGTTATCGTTTCTTATTTATTTATCTTGTTGTCCCTTGATATATTTATTCTTTTTATTGTATAATTATATTCTTTTTTTTTATTATTCGTTCATTCGATATTAATTGGTACGATGGCGCGCGGGGAAATCGCGGTCGTCTCGGAAACCTCGAGATCCTTCCCACAGCAGCGGCCTCGTATCTTCCAGTCTGAGCGCGTCTCGTCGATCTTGCCCTCGCTCGAGAATCCGAGACGATTCAGCGGACCCACGTTCTGGAACGCTTCTTCACTACGATCAGCAGTGTAAAGCTGATCGGCAGGCGTTCGACTACGCAACCGTCCAGGCTGACAGTAAGGTTATCTCGGTCAGAACGTGACCAACGCCGTCATCACGGTACCAGACTTCTGCAATGAATCGCGGCGTCAGACAACCAAAGACGATGGGGACCATCTCAGGCTTGAACGTATTGCGTATTATAAATGAACCTACGGCGGCCGGCTGGTCCGCGGTCCCCCTCAGTCGGTAACGGCACGTCCGCCCGACCTTCACACGTCGCGTAACTGCCAGGGGCAGGAATCGCAGCGAGACTCGATGCGCTGGGTAAGATCGACGGGCAGAGACTGCGCCTACGTCACCTGTCAACGAGCATCGTACTCGCCATCGTCATCGTCATCGTTATCGCCATCGTACCCATCATCTTCATCGTCACCGTCATTTTAATAAGTTTCTAATATTGAATTTTGGCGCGGTAACGGCCGACGCGATGGATGGAGGAGGGGTGAACCGACGAAGATCTCGAGTCAACCGTCTCGCTCGCGGGGAGAGACTTGACCACGGAAATCCGAGCGAGACGGTCGACGAGTAGAAGTAATTGTTGGGGACAATTAAGTCGGCCTGTGGAATGTGGCCGCCCCCGGCGTAAAGGGAAAAGTTTTACCGTTAATTTAAAGAAATCTCTCCGTCATTCGCGTGTGCATAGTTTCGGGTCGCGGTGCAGGGAGGAACGTGGCAGGTCCCGCGCGTGTTTTATGTTGTTGGACGTGTTTGTTGGCCTGTTGGAAAAGTGAGAGTGAGAGAGAGAGAGAGAAGAGAGATATGCCGGCCGGCGGCTTTATATGGTTATTGTATCGAGTCATCCGCCGAGGAACAGCTCGGAGTTAATAAAATCGGAACTCTCTCTCCAGAGATCTGCAACCCGAGCAGAAATCTAATCAGGCTGCCTGAGGATCCATCAGGCCCGAATCATAGATCAATAAGGCGCCCTGACCAGGCACGCCAGATTTGCGCCAGACAGGGGCCTAAGCAGGGATCAATAAGGCGCCCTGATCAGGCACGCCTGATTTGCGCCGGACAGGACCCTGATCAGGCACGCCTGATTTGTGCCGGATAGAAGCCTTATCAGGCATCAATAAGGCGCCCTGATCAGGCACCCATGATTTGCGCCGGATAGGAGCCTTATCAGGCATCGATAAGGCACCCTAGTCAGGCACGCCTGATTTGCGCCGGACAGAAGCCTTATTTCGTATGAAGCTCGTCACTCCGTAACCTCTCCTCTCTAGGACTAGACAGCGCCTCTGTCGGCGAAGCCTCACGAAATATTTTGACAGCTGCACACGCAGGCACGCGAAATATATGAAAAGAATGGTTATCAACCGAAAGTGCGTGTCGTCAAAATTTGTTTCAACATCTTTTTTATCATAAATAAATATTTATGTTAATTTTTTTCTATTATTGTTATATGGAATCGAAACTTTTGTATATAATACGGGCAGTCAGTCCCGTATTATATACGTAGAAGAAAGCGCAACAGCCACGGCGTAGCTACATCGACACATCTCGTTCGGTTCATCAATTTCTCCCGAAGAAAGGCAAGCCCTTCAATAAAGTGCAGTGCATACAAAATCTCAGGTAAAGTATATTTGCAATTATACTGTGGATTATCTACACATGAACAGTGATAATATATAAAATACGACTTGATGGGCGAAGACTATGCGGCGTAGCTTAACCTCACTTTGTCACTTTCGCACCATTTGTATATATATAGTGTGATATATTTCGTATCAAGAAAAAATGTTCAACAGTACAAACATACGTATATGTACATAAATGTACTCATACATACGTGCAAGGACCAGATGACGAGAAATAATTGCGCAAATTGCATTTTTTACCGTCGAACATTTTTTTCTCAATAATAAATATACAACACTATATATATACAAATGATGCGAGAACGACGAAAAGAGATTGAGCTTCGCCACTACGAGGTACACCATTTTTAAATAATTATTAATTATTTAATTATCTCAAGAGGATATATCAGTCGGAGCCTATATCGCTCACTTTTCCCTGGTCGAATATATCTATACTTACTGTCCGACTGATATATGCTCTTAATGTAAAGATGTGATTTTTCTATGTATATTTGCTAATTTTTCTATGTATTCAAAATATTTCAGATGCAATCTTGACAAAGTATGATGGTACTCTCCACGCAGGTTCTATCAAAGAGAAACAAATTTCGGATGGGCTAGCGGCGGTCATAAACAGTGCGAAAGATTGGAACGGTCATCGCCAAAACCGGAACAAAAACTAAACGATCAAGTCAAATAAAATAAAAACTTAAAATTAAAAAAAATGCTTTCATATTTTTAATAACGTTAGTAAACTTGATAATGTGTAACTGCGATAATAATTTAATAAATGTTGATCTATTGTTAAACAAAAAATTAATCAAATGATTGAGCCAGATGACACGCATGTCTCAGGCTGGATGAGGCACCTGATGCGAGCCAGATAAGTTGCTTGATCCGAGCCAGATATAGTGCCTAATCCGAGCCTGTTAAGGTGCCTGATCCGGGCCAGATATAGTGCCTGATCCGAGCCGGATACGGAGCCTGACCCGGGTCTGATAAGATGCCTGATCCGGACCAGATAAGTTGCTTGATCCGGGCCTGATCAGAGCCTGATAAGGTGCCTGATCCGGACCTGAATATGCAAAAGCGTTACATCCCTGATCAGGGCCGGACTAAATTTGCCTGACCCGGCCCGGATTTGCTATTGAGGCAGCCTGATCCGGTCCGGTTTTCACCCTGAACAAATTTCTGCTCGGGTCGAGACCTGCGCCACACCCCGGCTCTGTGACCGTTCATGAGTCGGATAGTTAATTCAAATGAAAAATCTAAACAGATCCATTTAGTCTGTGCGACTGAGTATTTTTTTCGTTACATGATACCGAATGCCAGAATAATTTGAAGCTTATAATTTTTTCACGTCGTAACGGTGCTGAATTCATCTTCATTTAAATAGATACATATTGTTGAAACAAATCTCTGAAATATTAGAATCAAATAAAGAAGATCAATTCAGAATTTTTTGAGTTAGTTCAAATAAAAAAGGTTCAAATGAACGTATTTAGTTGATTTCAACAAAGCGTTTGTTATCCGTGTTTTATCAGTGATGAAATCGAGGGCCTAATCGCTCCTCATGAAACGTAAAAAGTCGTTGCAAAATAGGAGTTAGAAGTAATATTGGATTCTGGTAAATGTCCATAATATGAAAACGAATCTACTCCCGAGGGAATCACTAAATTAGCAATGAAAAGACTTGGCCATTTTTCATCGTCACCAGCCAGGGTTATACGGCTGTATCGTTGTCATTTTGGACGCCCCGCAACGGCCTATCGCGTAATTATGCATGCAGCTATTTTTGCAGCCGAGCAAGTGGCTTATACGACCAATTGTGAAGAATCTTCGTTCGTAATCCGAGGCGGCTTACTTTGTCCTTTTATCTTGTAGGTGCGGCCCCCATTGTGCTAGTGGAGAATTATACGCGCACATTGGAGTTTCGAAGAGTCGAGAAGAGAAGCGCGGGTGAATCCGGGGTCGCTCGTGTATGCGATATTACTAATTACGTCAAAGAGAAACCGCGCTTATATTTTATGAACACCCGTAGAGGCGTATCTCTAGTCTTTAAACTTGATCAATATGCTGCGTTTTCAGGACAAAGTCTTAAAAATTAAGTGAATTTGGCCATTTGAAAGAACTAACCAATTGGTGCTTTCACATTACATGCAGGTGCTCAAGCGAATACTAAAAATTTAGATTTGTCTAAAGTGTATTTCTCGATAATATTTTATTGGATAGTACCGTTAGAATATATTCGCCTTAAATTTGGTCCAAAAATTCGTAAAATTGGCGCTGGTAGAGCCTGTAATTAACAGTTATCCAAACAGGCCTTTCTTCGCAGATACACCTTTATTCTTTCGATTACAAAAGAAATTTGACAAAACGGACAAAAATGCCACTGTAAAAGTTGAATAATAAAGAATGTCATTAATAATAACTATGATCTTTTCGCCAATTTCAACGTTGTAAAAATTAACTTTGATATTTATCATTTTATTCTTTATGTAATAGCTAAGGGATTTACCCATTACCAATCGATATGCAAACGCTATAGTTTATAAAACGTATTTTACTCCCAGGTATATTGCGAAATGCAATCTTAATCAATACCTATCCATAATCCTTCGCTGTTATGTCAAGGGGTCTGCATAAGCTCCACATTTTCAGAATATGATTGTTTCATTGCACAGTTATATATTTTGACTTTAACTAGCAACAACGGTTTTGTAAAAATTCCGAAATTTGGCCGAGTTATTTCGATTTTTGTGAACGGTCCGACTAAGCTACGGTGAAGCACCCCGCTAGCGGTACTACCCTTTTGACGCGAAACCATCGCGATGATCCGTTCGGCAGCCAGGTTAGAATTTACAATGTAACGAAATTATGCTAAGTTTCAGGACGCAATAACTCGGCAATTAATTATTTGATCGCAATGAACCAGGTAAATTCGGAAAGGTTACATCTGTAACATTGTATCGAACGAGGTCTCAGCGCGGATAACACATTTTTTTGTTCTGGTAGTCATGTAAGAGAAAGAGATAAAATAAAAGAGGTACGCATTCGTTGCGGGCACCCTATCTCGTGAGCACGTGAAGCTAGGAGGACGATCACGGTGTCACTGGAAATAGGGTTACCATATCAAAATTTGAAAAGTCTGGGCAAAACGTCTTCCTGCACATTCCTGAAAGAACTTGGGAATTTTACGACTTCCAAAAAAATTAAAGATAAAAAAACCAACAACAAGCACGGAATGACTATTGAATTGTTGAAAACTGCTTTATTACAAGCGAAGCTTGCCACAAGATTAGTTTTAAAATTCATGAGCTGCTCAATTAAGTATCAGGGTGTAAAAAATTTGGAAATCATTAATTTTTTTAAACACTTTTGCGGTAGTAGTCTCGCCACGGTTACGTTCAAAAGTTTATTCTCTGGTCAAACGATGAAAGCTCCGAAATATTGCGAAATATCCTCATAATGCAGTTTGTACATCTTATCCGGATCAGGACCCAAATAAACTTATAAAGAAATGAAAAAAAATGCCCCAAATAATGTTTAAAGTTCCAAAAAAAACTGGTTGCTATATCACCCAACACTCACTTTTGGATCAGGCTATCCATTCCGGCTACTAATACGTAGACACTCTGCGTATACAGATATGCACACACTACCGCACTTTAGCAAGCCCGGAGATCGCTGCAACTCCGCAAGCCCAGCGAATTTTTCTCAGGATATTTAGTGTAAACTGAAATCCAAAGTTTAAACTGTGGCCGAAATAATGATATAATCACAGCGATTACTAAGTAATATATAAAGCGGCATAAATGCAAATTTGCCTAACAAAAACTAGCACCGAAAATAGAAAAGCAGTGGAAATGATTACCTGTACAAAAAGAGAAAACGAAAAAAATAAGAATATAGTGGTTATGAACTGCGAAAATTCCATAAATTTACGAATTATTTTTTACTTATATCACTGCCGGCCAAAAGTTTGAGTACACCAGTCGAAATTTCTTGCCGCACTAAAAATTAGATAGCGGTCTCAAAAATAAAGACAATCAAATTTCCCAAGCGGCATTTTAAAGAGGATAAATTTACCTTTATTCTGCCTTTTTAGAAAAGTTTTTACAATCTGTTTTGGGCCCGGTATACCTTTTTGAAAGTGGCTATTTTTCAGTTTTTTTGCACATCTAAAACTGCCCGCATATCGTAACTTCTGGTGAATTTTTTCCTTCGTTTTTTTCATGACAATCTTCAAAAGGGTATCAAAATCTTCATTTTTATTTTTAGAAAGTTGCGCACGATTTTTCTATTGCATTTTTAAGCTAAAAAAGAAATATTTTAGAAAAATAGGCGTACTCCAACAATTGTAGGGTTTCAGAGAAAATGTCAATAGGGTGAAAAGTTGCACATATCCACACTCGAGTGGCCGGAATATTTTCACCATTTTTCTGGAATTAATTTTTTTACAATTTTTGGTCGGCACTTTAATGAGTGGAGGGGCGCCATATGGGAATAATGGGGTCTAGGACAATCTCTCAAGAAAGAAAATTTATTTACTTTTGCATTTTTAATTAACTACAATTTTTCAGAATGAGTTTAAAAATTATTTTCACAATTTTTTCAGAATTGTTAAAAATATTCGTTTAACAATTTTTTCGACTAGAACTCGAAGATTCATCCTCGGTTAAGTTGTTGTGTCTCAAAACCTATCGGATTTTAGACCAAATATTCAACGAAAAACTTGTATAAATAAGGTAGGAGACGTGATTGCCTATTTTTTTGCGTTAAAAAACAAGTTCGAAAGTTTAAAGTTTTTTCTTTATAATATTCAGTCTCAAATCCGATAGGTCTTGAGACTCAACAACTCAACCGAGGATGATTCTCTGAGTTGTAGTCGAAAAAATTGATAAAATAATATTTTTAAAAATTCTGAAATAATAAAAAAAAACATTCTGAAAGAATTGTAGTTAATTAAAAATGAAAAAGTAAAGAAATTTTCGTTTTTGATAGATTGTCCTACTCTACTCTGTCCTAATGGGGCCCCAAATGGAGCTCCTCTACTCATCAGAGTCGCGGCCAAAAATTGTAAAAAAATAAATTCCAAAAAAATGGTGAAAATATTCCGGCTACTCCAGTGTGGATATGTGCAACTTTTTACCCTCTTGACATGTTCTCTGAAACCCTACAGTTGTTGGAGTACGCCTATTTTCTAAGACATTTCTTTCTCAGCTTAAAAATGCAATACAAAAATCGTAAAATTCAAACAAAATTCTGAAAAAATTCTGGCTATTCCAGTATGAACCTATGCAACTTTCTACCCCCCTGACATTTTCTCTGAAACCCTATAGTTATTAGACTACTTCTATTTGTCTAAAACATGTCTTTTTTTTAGCTAAAAATGCAATACTGGGCTGAAAAAAATCGCACGAAACTTTCTAAAAAGACAAAAATGTAGGTTTTGATACCCTCTTAAAGTTTGTCATGGAAAAAACGAGCGACGTAATTCGCCAAAGTTATGCGTACAGTTTTAGACGTCCAAAAAAAGTTGAAAAATATTAATTTTCAAAAATACGTACTGGAACCAAAAAAAATCGTAAAAAATATTCTAAAAAGGCAAAATGAAGGTAAATTATTTTTAACGCCGTTTGGGAAATTTGATTATCTTAATTTTTACATCCGCTATCTAACTTTTAGTGCGGCAAGAAATTTCGACTCGTGTACGCAAACTTTTGGCCGGCATTGTATATGTATATTGTGACGCAATTTACAGGGAATCGCGTCTCAACTTGCTCTCGCCGTGTTCGCCCGATAAGGACGCCAGCCACGCGAATTCGCGCGACGGATTTATTTTTCCGAGCGATCGACAAGTGCGTTTTCGGCAGGCTCGTTTGAAAGTTCGGTAAAGGGGCGGGATAGATCTGATGCAGTTGAGCCTTCGAGATTTGGGGTAACAGTTTTATTGATTAAGTTTTTTCCCAAAAAAAAAGAATTTTACAACCTCTCTCTCTTTACACGGGATTCTCTTCGCAACAATCGCTCACAAACATTATGTCCCGGTTCGAACCTAACAAAATTAATTATGCAGCGAAGGAAAACCGGCTCGGCAATTCGGTAACCATACAAGCTTACTCTAATTAGCCTACTGTCTTGGCTCGTCCTAAAAAAAAAGTGGAAACCCGCTCGGCGATTCTGATTTAAGACAATGACGGGAGTTTCGCTAATAAATGTGTGAGGTTCTCTCAGGTGCGGCGACACCGCTACGATATCGCTCGGTTAATTCAACTAATAAAAGAGAGTGCCCAAAAATATATATATATTATGCGCGCATTTAAATAAGGCAATACAAAGAACGAAACGACAGCCTTACCAATATTTTTTCCACGGACCAGACATTTGGAGGTGCTTGGCGGTGTCGGTTTCTTGGTAGCGGACTCGGGCACGGGAGGAGAGAACGCGTCTCAGATCAGGGATGTAACGCTTTTGCGTTACGCGAGAGAAGGCCCTGATCAGGGATGTAACGCTTTTGCATATTCAGGTCCGGATCAGGCACCTTATCAGGCTCTGATCAGGCCCGGATCAAGCAACTTATCTGGCCCGGATCAGGCTTCTTATCAGACCCGGGTCAGCATGCGTATCCGGCTCGGATCAGGCACTATATCTGGCCCGGATCAGGCACCTTACCAGGCTCGGATTAGGCACTATATCTGGCTCGGATCAAGCAACTTATCTGGCTCGCATCAGGTGCCTCATCCAGCCTGAGACATGCGTGTCGTCTGGCTCAATCATTTGATTAATTTTTTGTTTAACAATAGATCAACATTTATTAAATTATTATCGCAGTTACACGTTATCAAGTTTACTAACGTTATTAAAAATATGAAAACATTTTTTTAAAGTTTAAGTTTTTATTTTATTTGACTTGATCGTTTAGTTTTTGTTCCGGTTTTGGCGATGACCGTTCTAATCTTTCGCACTGTTTATGACCGCCGCTAGCCCATCCGAAATTTGTTTCTCTTTGATAGAACCTGCGTGGGGAGTACCATTATACTTTGTCAAAATTGCAACTGAAATATTTTGAATACATAGAAAAATTAGTAAATAGACATAGAAAAATCACATCTTTACATTAAGAGCATATATCAGTCAGACCTAGGGAGCGCCACTGCTCCCCCGTCGGGTATATCTATATTTATCATAAGTATAGATATATTCGACCAAGGAAAAGTGAGCGATATAGGCTCCAACTGATATATCCTCTTGAGATAATTAAATAATTAATAATTATTTAAAAATGGTGTACCTCGTAGTGGCGTAGCTCAATCTCTTTTCGTCGTTCTCGCATCATTTGTATATATATATAGTGTTGTATATATATTACTGAGAAAAAAATGTTCGACGGCACAAAATGCAATTTGCGCAATTATTTCTCGTCATCTGGTCCTTGCACGTATGTATGAGTACATTTATGTACATATACGTATGTTTGTACTGTTGAACATTTTTTCTTGATACGAAATATATCACACTATATATATACAAATGGTGCGAAAGTGACAAAGTGAGGTTAAGCTACGCCGCATAGTCTTCGCCCATCAAGTCGTATTTTATATATTATCACTGTTCATGTGTAGATAATCCACAGTATAATCGCAAATATACTTTACCTGAGATTTTGTATGCACTACACTTTATTGAAGGGCTTGCCTTTCTTCGGGAGAAATTGATGAACCGAACGAGATGTGTCGATGTAGCTACGGCGTAGCTGTTGCGCTTTTTTCTACGTATATAATACGGGACTGGCGGCCCGTATTATATACAAAAGTTTTGATTCCCTATAACAATAATACAAAAAAATTAACATAAATATTTATTTATGATAAAAAAGATTTTGAAACAAATTTTGACGACACGCACTTTCGGTTGATAACCATTGTTTTCATATATTTCGCGTGCCTGCGTGTGCAGCTGTCAAAATATTTCGTGAGGCTTCGCCGACAGAGGCGCTGTCGAGTCCTAGAGAGGAGAGGTTACGAAGTGACGAGCTTCATGTGAGATAAGGCTTCTATCCGGCGCAAATCAGGCGTGCCTGACTAGGGTGCCTTATCGATGCCTGATAAGGCTCCTATCCGGCGCAAACCATGCGTGCCTGATCAGGGCGCCTTATTGATCCCTGCTCAGGCCCCTGTCTGGCTCAAATCAGGCGTGCCTGATCAGGGCTCCTTATTGATCCCTGATCCGGGCCTGATGGATCTTCAGGCAGCCTGATTAGATTTCTGCTCGGGATATTCTGTGTTGTATTCACCGAGCAAATTCAGCACATCCCCCCCCCCCCTGGACAAACACTTTAGAAACATAGATATCATGACATACAAGGAAAGGGATTGCCGGGCCTTATCAGATCAAGAAACAAGGTTAAAAACACATTCTCTCTCCGGTAATCGGATCGATTTTTTTTTAGGCATCGAGTCCTTCAATCGGGTTCATTATCTTCTGAGTATATCCCTACTCTGTCATCGGTTGGCGGCTCATCTCCTATTGTCGTTACGAAAGATTTCAAGTCATCTATCGGGACTTTCAATGTCCGTCCCCCTTCTATCTGTTCGACCTCGTACACGACCGGTGACAAAACGCGAACGACACGTAAAAGGTCGTGATATTTTGTAGCTAATTTAGCGGCTCTGTTTTGCGCAGCCGACGATAATATGCGTTGTTTCTTTAATTCGAGATCACCTAACATCGTGAGTGGCTCTAACCCGAAGGTCTGAAAGCTATCGCATGCGTTGTGATCAAACTTCCGGTGGTAACGGAAGGATGTCGAGTACACCCTCTCTGCGTCGTCGGTAAAAATGATGGGGTTATGGTTTCCGACCGAAGTTTGCGTACGCAGAAGTACTACTTACGGACGAGTGATATGCCGTATTGATAGCGAACCGAAAGTCCGATAGATGGAGATCCCACGCTCGATGATCATTTTCGGGGAATGCTATTATCATTGTTTTTACGACCCCATTAACTAGTTCAACGGGATTTGCTTACGGGTGATACGGCGGCGTGGTTGTGTGGTAAGTGCCCCGTTCGGTAGCTGTAGCGCGAATACTCTGACTAATAAACTACGTCCCATTATCGGTAAGAAGACCTAGTGGCGTACCTCATTGAGAAAAAAACGAGCTCTTCCAAGGCCTCTCCAATCTTCTTCCCGATAACCTTACGCAGAGGGCAGATCTTGACCCATTTCCTGAAAAGATCTTGGATCATAAGAACATAGACATTTCACGCACGACTCGGGGGATAGGGACCCATGATGTCAGCGGCCACTACGATCCATGGTTCTTCGATCACTCGGCGGCCCATAAGACCTAGCGGCGGGAGCTGTTCAACCTTCGTACGGTGACATACGCCGCAATGTCTCACGTGGCGCAATGCGTTCCGGTACATATGCGGCCAGAAATACGAGTGGAACATTCGCTTGCATGTCTTCTTCACCCTAAAATGTCCCGCCTGGATGTCATTATGGCACTCTTCCAAAATTACCTTCCGCGCATGGCGAGGGATCACCAACTTCCATTCTGAGTCGTCACCTACTAAAGGCGACCGACGGGAGAATCGGCGACGTACATAAAGACGTCCGGCGATTACTCGATAATTCGGTAATCGTTTAGGCCTAGCCAGTATATCTCGCAGTCTCTTCAGTACCACGGTGCATCGGCCCCCGCGAACGGTATTTGCGCGGTGTCGTCGGCATCTGCCTCCCCGGTATAGAAAAGAAAATTACCCTCTGACACTCTCTTAGGGGAGCTCACCACCTGAGGGGGCTCACCCTCGAACATTTGAGACAACGCATTGGGAACGTGGTTTAGCGCATCCTTTCGATACACTATCTCGAAATCATACATATGCGGCCATAATCATACATATGTGCCAATTGTAAGGCCCATCGGGCTAAACGACCCGTAGGCCCCTTAAGAGGGAATGACACCTCATCGCGGTCGGTATGGCAGAACAATTATAGATTCCCAAAAATCTCTAAAACGGCTCTTCAGATCTCATCGAAACTTTGCCAAACGATGTCAAATAGATAAACGAACAGCTGTCTGCCTCTTAAATGTTCTAAATTTGAGAAAAAAAACTAGATTGGCTTATGATAAGCCAATCTACATTTTTTTCTCAAATTCAGAAAATTCGTGCGGCAGACAGGTGTTCGTTTATCTCTTTGACATCGTTTGGCAAAGTTTCGACGAGGTCTGAAGAGCCGTTTCAGAGATTTTTGGAAATCTATAATTGTTCTACCATACCGACCGCGATGAGGTGTCATTCCCTCTTAAGAGTCTGCTGCCACCTCAGGCTACGATGATCGGTAATCACGGTAAACCGGTACCCCTTTAAATACACCCTGAATTTGTGTACAGCCCAGAGAATGGCTAAACTTTCTTGTTCGGTAGTGGAATAATTTCTCTCCATCGGAGAAAGTGTCCTACTCGTATACGCGAACGGGTGTCCTGTTCCCTCAATTTCCTGCGTGAGCACGGGATCGATTCCGGTCATACTGGCATCCGTCTGAAGTGTCATTCATAAAGCGGAAAAATCGGGGCACGCAAGGGTCAGAGGACTAAGGCCTCCTCTAATTTCTCAAAAGCTCTTTTGTGCTCATCGTTCCAGACCCACACCTCCTTCTTTTTGGTGAGACGCGTAAACGATTCGGCGACCTCCGCGAAACGCGGGATGAATCGGCGATACCATGACGCCATACATAAGAAACGCCTCAACTCTTTTAAGTTTTCCGGCACCGGAAATCTTTTGATCGGCATCGTTTTCTCGGGATCAACTTGTAACCCATCACGGTTTACCTGAAAGCCCAAGTACTTCTCTTCCGGGCAAGAAAAGTCGCACTTTGCTGGATTGACCTTTAACCCTGCGTCCACGATCTTGTCGAAGACGCGATTGAGCCAGATCAGATGCTCGTCAAAAGACTCTGTGACGATTATGATGTCGTCCAGGTAAGCAAAGGTGTGCGGTTCCATTTTAGGACCGATGATGCAATCTAACAAACGCTGAAAAGTTACAGGTGCTCCGGTGAGACCGTAAGGCATCCTCCTAAATCGGAAAAGTCCCCTGTGAGGAACGGTAAAGGCCGTTATTTCTTTAGAGGCTTTATCGAGAGCAGTCTGATGAGAAGCTGGCTCAGATCAATGGTGAAAATGTATTTGGCTAATCGTAACCTATCGAGGATGTGGTTCATGTACGGTAACGGGTAAGCGTCCTTTCTTGACATCTCGTTTGCTTTACGAAAATCGAGACAAAAACGATAGGTGTTATCTGGCTTCTTTACCATTACGATGGGGCTAGACCAATCGCTATTCAATGGTTCTATCACGCCCGCCTCCAGCATAACATCAATTACCGCTTCGATTGCCTCGCGATCTATTGGCGTAACCGGGTAATAGGACTTCCGACATCAATACGATGCTCGATTAACGTCGTTACCCCGGGAACTCGGTGGAGAATTGGAATCTCCTTTTCTAGAAATTCGGTTAGTTGGGAGGTCTTACATCGTTCGAATTCGGACATACCCGAGAGCACTCTGGCATGTTCCGGACTATCACGCCGTGAGAAATGAAGTTCCCGGCTTGAGTCGTCGTTAAAACGCCACGTCCGTTTCCTGCGATTAATTGTAATCCCAAATTTCTCGAGGGCGTCTAGCCCTAGGATTAAGGGGACCAGTAAGTTTGAATAAACTTTGGCGGGAGGCGTTACTTCGCGATTTTCAAGTAGCAACGGAACATCTATTTCCTCATAGCACGTTATTTTCTGACCATTAGGGATGGTACTTAAACAACCAGGGATAGCACATCGGTGCAATTCCAGTCGCGCTGCTGCCAGGATGGCTTCATTCCCGACAAATGTATTCGTTGAGCCTCCATAAAAAATGGCCGGTAATAAGTGACCGCAATCGAGGTGGAAACACGGTACGAGAATGATCGCCATTCATTCGACCACCAAGATAATCGAAAGAACTTGTTGATAATGCCAAGTTTCATCCGCTCTCATTGATATTCCCCCGCTGCGTTTTCTGTACGCTCGTAAGGATCCCGAATTGTTGCACCCTTTTTCTCGCAACGGTAACAATAAGTCATCTTGGGTGCACGACACCCCACCGCTAGATGGTTTCTGTCTCCACAATTCCAGCAACGATCTTCATTTGCCCATGTCCGAATCTTGGGTCGGCGACTGTCTTGGCGCGACTCTGGCCGAAGGCCGGACTGAGGAACACGCGGCTCGGAACTCGCTAAACGGGTATCCGCTCGGGATGGCTGACGCTACCCATTCCCGTAATTAACAGCTGCCAAATTGGCGCTAGGCTTTTTGGCAAAAGTTCGAGGCGAATAATACGCTAGCACGGGGATCAGGGATATCTCCGAAGTGGAGGCGGTTGGTGATATTTTTTATCCTTGCGACTCTTCGATTCCTCTCGCACGGCTCTCGAGATAATCGAATCCTCGAACGGTTCCATACTGGATGAAGTATTTTAGGTCAGCATGCATGTTTCGCCAAACATACATGATTTGTTCCTCTTGACCAAATGGAGGCGTGACGCAGTCAAACATCGCCCGCATGCACGTAAGATACACCGAGAACGGCTCGTGGGCACCCTGGTACCGTTTCATGATTTCCTCTCGCAATACCATTTGATAATTCGGGTTCTCGAAGCGGGAATGCATCGCGGTCTCAAAATCAGGGAAAGTGCGTAAACTCGCGCGATTCGTCCGGTACCACCACAATGCTGTGTCTCGAACAAAATTCTAGGCAATCCAATAAATCAGCATCCTGGGCCGGAAGCATACGACGAGCTCTAGCCAGTAAGAGCAAAAAGCTTTCAACATCCTCACCGATATTTCCCGAGAATCGGATACTCCATTTTCGGAGGGTTTCGTAAGTGAGTCGCATCGCAGCGGACTCCGTCGGTAAGGGCGGGATGTCGTCTCGCGGCGAGGAATGTATTGGCAAATGAATGTCACGGACCCCGTTCGGATTTTCGTTAATAACGTGAACCGTCATCCCTTGCCCAATAGATTCGCGTTCATTCCGATAAATACGCGGAGACGGAAACGCGAATGGGATATGCGGAGGTGCGTCCTCCGGAGGAGAGGGGTGGCTCACTGCGACTTCCTCCCCCCTTAAGGAACTCGTTACGCTCGGAAGTTGACCTAATGCCGTTCTGTCAAAATGCCGAAATGTCAAAAAATCTATTTTTTAAGTATTTTCTTGAAGTATGATGTTTCAAAAATATTCCCTGGAAATTTCAAGTCAATCCGATGAATAGTTTTCGGGATATCCCATAATTAGTGAAGAGGCGTTGGTCCTCATGGCAGGTAGCGGACGCAGCTGCAAGCAACCGGTTTCGGCCGGCTTCGAAGACAACAACAAATCGATATTTTGGAAGCTTCCACATCGGCAGAAGCCCTATTGCATGGGCCAGGAATTGATGATTCGATGTAAGTAATTTTTTGATTAGTATTTCTATACATAAATCAAGTGTAAAATTGGAAAACTCTTTCAGACATTTTCAAAAATTTATCACTCAACAACTATAAACTTTGGCAACATTATACAAAGAATACTTTCGTTTTAAAATTGCCCAATATGTTTTAAAAAATAATTCATCCCGAAAAACTTTAGATTTTTTACAAGTTGTTTTAACAATTGGCCATAAACAATTGAATGCTCGACTTTCCGGCAAAAATTGTGATATCCGGATTCAGCGCATCAAAATACATAAAAAAAAGTTTAGCTTCATCCATCGAGCTCAAAATTTTACGAAAATATAATATCGTATCCACATCGAAAAACGTTAAACGCGTTTTTCTCGAAACTATGTTTTTCAAGTCGGTGACCACTATAATTCAAAAACCACTCCATGGATGTTGATGAAATTTGGTGTGCTTGTTGATAGCATTAAAAACTAGTTCTTAATCAAAAGATTTCCATTTTTGTTGGAAATTTATAGTTTTTTAACAATAAACCAGCGATTTTTTGGCCGAAAATCGAAAGTTATCTGTCGGAAGCCGCCATTTTGTTAATTTTTTAAAAAACAGCTTCGATTAAAGACCAAATTTATTATTAAACTAATTACTTTTTGTTTTTTTTTTATTTCAGATGATCCAGTAAAATGTTATGATGGCCACCGCAAAGCACTACATGCCGAAGGGGGTCCGACAAAGATGGCGATATTTTTATAAATAATCAATATTTTTCTTTGAAAATGTATAGAAGTCAAGTTGAAATATAACATAAAAAGTCTGTGTAACCACTTTTGTAAAACAAATATAATTACTATTAAAAAAATATTGAAAATGCTCGTTGTTTCACGCCTCTGCCTGCATCTCACCCCTTAAGTAAATCGACAATAAACAGGTTAGTTGAATTGAGCCGCACGAGTTCCGGGTTCAACTGTACCAACGGCTCCGATAAAACATGTGAAGGACGCGAGTTGCTTTCCGTCACTGCACCGCTATCAGGGACATTCCGCGTGGAACTCCCACACGGCCGATCACATTCGAGAAGTCTCATATCCTGAGAACTAGGCGGCATGCGCTTCATCGCGAGTCGAGGCGCGAGAGAAAAAGAGGGAAAGAGATGACCGAGTAAGCCCGAACGACGCTTGGGCGCCCGCAATCCACACGACTTACGCGGACACGAACGACGCCTGACAATCGTACCACCGTGCATACACTCCCAACACACTGATACTCGCGATGTTTACGTATCGCTCGTGTACAAGGTCTCACACATATGCTGCGGCAAAAGGAATAGATTAATAAACAAGGTAATTGTCAGGTTTTTGAAATCTTTGGTACCTACACCAGTATATCGCAAAAGTTTGTAAAATAAATTAACAGGGCAATAAAATTTCGTCAATAATTTAAAAAAAGGAACGAAATAAAAATAATGAAAAAATATTGGTCCACAAAAAAAAAACAACGATAAGTCATACGATAAAAATAATTCGCACGTAGCCACGTCACGAAGTAAAAAGAAGAAAACCGAGAGTAAAACAATTCTGTTTCGCGAGTGTACGAGATTACATCCCGAGAAAACCGTACGTCAATAGCGAGGCCAAGAAAAAATTATAAGAAAAGAAAACTTCTAAAGGAAAAACAACAATACCTCAGCTATCCGCTAATTGTCGGATACAAAAAACAGAAAATACAAAGAATTAACTAAGGACTTCGAAAAATTTTCTCGATCTCAGGCTCACCGGAAATTAAACTTGAACAACAGATCGGGCCCCACGTTGGGCGCCAAAATTTGTCACGCAATTTTCCGGGAATCGCGTCCTAACTTGCTCTCGCCGTGTTCGCTCGGTAAGGGCGCCAGCCACGTGAATTCGCGCGACGATCTTATTTTTCCGAGCGATCGACAAGTGCGTTTTCAGCTGGCTCGGTTGGAAGTTCGATAGAGAGGCGGGGTAGACCTGATGCAGTTGAGCCTTCGAGATTTGGGGTAACAGTTTTATTAAGTGTCTGCCGAAAAAAAAAAGAATTTTACAACCTCTCCCTTTAAACGGGATCCTCTTCGCAACAATCGCTCACAAACATTATGTCCCGGTTCGAACCTAACTAAATAAATTACGCAGAGAAGGAAAACCGGCTCGGCAATTCGGTAACCATACAAGCTTACTCTAATTAGCCTAAGGTCTTGGCTCATGCTAAAAAAAAGTGAAACCCCGCTCGGTGATTCTAATTTAACAAAATGACAGGAGCTTCGCTAATAAATGTATATGATTCTCTCGGGTGCGGAGACACCGCTACGATATCGCTCGTTTAATTCAACTAAGAAAAGGGAGTACCCCAAAAAACATATATACTATGCGCGCATTTAAATAAGACAAGACAAACAGCGAAACGACAGCCTCACCAATCTTTTTTCCGCGGACCAGAGATTCGGAGATTCTCAATCGATCCTGATCCTTGACGATTCTTGGCGGTGTCGGTTTCTCGGTAACGGACTCGAGCACGGGACAAGAGAATGCATCCTTCCTCGTCAGACAGCGACGACCAAAGACGCCTACTCCCTTTCGGGAACGAATTTCGCAAACCGAGTACCGACCCCCACCCTTCGTGTAGCTACTGTCTACCGAATCCCAATTTCGAACAATTACATGCATCATTAATGCTGGCGCGTAATTCGAATTCGAAGCTCCGCTCCGTATACAGCAAAAACAAAGGTGTTGTTTTTACACACTTCAGGTGTGTAGATGGCTGTAGACACATTTTACACGTTTCAACGTGTGTAAAAATAACGGTGTAGAAAAACCACGGATAGATGCGTTCAAACAACACACTTACGTGTGTTCTTTTCTTACACACGTTGAAACGTGTTAAAAGTGTCTACAGCCCTTTACACACTCAAAGTGGGTAAAAACAACACACTTATTTTTGCACTACTCCATATACATGGGATGCGTCAGAATAATAAATTGAATAACAGAAGCTTTTTATCGTCAAAATATATGCATGTATTGAACTGAACTCAACAGTAATTAGTATATTACTCTGTAGTATGTATGCGAGGTGTCACTGCTTTTCTTGTCTTCGCAAAGGCTAGGTTCTCATACAGCTCCACGATGGTGGTAGCTTTTTGTTTGTCGGTGATGGCCTCAAAAAAAAATACTTCGCTAAAGATTCACTGCCGCTATCGAGGTTTTGGAAAATAGATTCCAATTTAAGATCCGTCCACGTGACAATCTCAAAAAATGATCTATAAACGAAACAAAAAGTTAAGACCAAATGTGGTCTTCAATTAACCGGTTAATCAATCGATGTCAAATTAAGTAATGACTTTCACGTGATGCCGTAACCAACGTCATTTTTAAAACATATGATCAATAACTCGCAATTAACACACTTAAACTGTGTTGCTTTTTCCCGTGTTACTTCTGCTCGTGTGTTGCTATCGACGTGTGTTGTTTAATCCAATATGTGTAAATATGCGTCTCGCATGTTGATTCTACACGCTTTATGTGTGTTCGAGTAAGCGTGTTATTGATAGGGACAGCTACGAAAGTGTGTAATAATTTAATGCGTAAAAATTGCAAACTCGCGTGTGTAATTTTAACGCATTACGTCTGTAATTGTAACGCATTACGTATCACCAAATGCATAAGTGTGTAGAATCAACATGGCAACGCACTAGCCTTATGTTGTGTTATTTCTACCTACTTTGAACACACATCAAACACGCCTAGTTTTTGCAGGGTACGTGAGTTTTCACGCAGCAGAAGAAGTCCAGATGGAACACAGGATGTCGGCTTTTCTTGACATTCTTTTCAGAGTTTGGCTCTCCCTTGGAATGGCATACGAGTCGAAGGGTGAAGCTTCGAACCGGCTACTCGTTGCTTTGGGAACGCATTTCGTCGTTTCCTCGTGCCCTCTTGAGTCCGAGTCATTCTGATTCCGATTCGCAGGATCGACGTTTACCTCCCGGTAGAAGCGGCTCGTCGTTCGTCTTAGTAGCTCGTATGCGGGACACAATTCAACCACATAAAAAAAATGTAAATCATTGCTAAAAATTTCGCAAGCCGTTTGTCGGAGTGCTCGAGCAGGGTTTCGAAACGGCGAAGTACGCCCTCTCTGTCCGTGCCACGACGACCAAAATGGTTTTGTGATGGGAACAGAAAATCCACGTCACAATATATTATACCAATATAAAAAATCTGCTGCGTCTCGAAACGCATATTCTAACGATGAACGCGCCAAACGGTTGCAGCGTTGCCAGATCGTTAGCTCTAGTCTGCTCCAGTTGCTTTGTGGCTATAGCGTCGCTAGACATTGCACAACTTGAGGCGGGATATACATTTAGACAGGAAAAACATAAGCAATATTGAGTGATTTTTTAAACTAATAAATAATTATTCTACAGTTATCAAACTTTATATATACTTTAATAGTATATTTAAGTATACAAAACAAGTTTTTTAAATTTATTCATAATCAAAATGTCAGAGATATGGCAGAGTGTTACAGCAAGGTCGCTGCGGGAGTTACGAATCGGCGTGCAGTCTAGCTTCCCGTAGACTTGTATTTGCAAAAAATTTCAAACATTTTTTCAGTCAGAACATGTATAGTTTCTATGGAACGGTAATTAAAATGAAGAAAATGCAAATTTAAGTAAATGGGACGCATTTACAAAAAAAACAACATTTCACGCCCCATTTCTGTAAAATGTGGATGAAAAAAGCAGTTTTTTTTCAATTTTTCAAAATAATTCTCGTTAAGTAGAAGGTACTAATATTATTAATATTTCTACCAAGTTTCAACTCAATCGGCTCAATAGTTTTTGAGCAATTCTGCACGCCAATTTCAATAATGCAGTTTTGAGAAAAACGCCTTTAAAGTTCACGCCCGCTCCGAATCCAAGTGCATAGCGTTGACGGTTGAAGTTTTTCGAATTTTGATTTGAAATTTTTGGAAAGTATTCTACATATATAGTTCTATCGTTTAAAGGAAAAAAAGACATCGATTTTTTTTATCGTTGTGAATGGCCGCCTTAAATCGATATATCTCTGAAACTAGACGGACGTTGTAAATGCTTGCCTTAAATCGATATATCTCTGAAACTAGACGGTCGAAATTGTTGATTTTTGTTACCATCTTCGTCATATGTTCGTCTGAAAATGAGAATTAAAAAAATGTGTAGAAAAGTTTCGAAGTTATTGCGTGAAATTTTAAATTTTCCACTGATCCCGATAAAACACGTGTTAAACTGAGCAATCTCTGATTGACAATATCTCGAACAGTAAACGGTGATCCTTTTGAAATTTTCGACGTAATCACTTAATAGTGGGCTAGATGGGTCCTCAAAATAAAAAAAATCTACAGATAAACGCCTTGGCGAGAGTAATACCTTAAGGGACAACACCACTGTGACGGCTTCAAAAAATCGATTTTTTGAAAACCATCTAGAAAAATCTAAAATACTTTTGAGATTAAGATGCCGTTGGACCCAGGTCGAATAAATAATTATTTTCGGAGATATTGAATATTTTGTGGAGCGGTGCAGCGCTCCGTGACGCTCGGGGTCCCGCGCAGCTGCGCGCCTCAGGGTCGGCAGGTATACCGGGCGTTTCCCGGGTCCTGCGGGTCTTTCCCAGGTATTCTTTTGTCTCCCTTCACAAAAACCGGCTATTGTTATAAATATAGTTTCGAAAAAAAGCCATAGGTGGCGATAATTGAAAAATGTTCAAGGCAGGTATAGGGATAGCGTCATAGCGTCAGTTTGCGAATAGAAGCGACGCTACTCGTGTCTAAACGCTCCGAATCGTTTCGTTTATACATATCGAACGCTCAGAATTATTCTTTGCACATCGAAATGGATAATCCGAAAGTGTACGCGGGGAAAAAGGAAACAAAACAGAGCTATGTGACGAGGAGTCGAACGAAAATTTCGAATCGAAAACCTCCGAACCGTTATAGCTCCGAAAATAGTTCTGCAGAGTATGTGAGCACGTCGGCGAAAAAGTTAAAATCGTCGGACGATTTAGAGGTCGGTGTTACTAACGATTTCGGTTATCGTATAGTACACCTCGTCAATGCATTGAACATTATATCGACGTTAGTGAAGTGCAAAGTGTGTGATCGCGATATAAAGTTTACTGAAAAAAGTTTGCGCGGACTCGGATTCAAAATCGAGGTCGATTGCGGCCATTGTGAAAAAGTGCAAATCAATTCGTGTCCTATGATTGACAATGCATACGAAATAAATCGTCGGATCGTATTTAGTATGCGTCTTCTTGGCGTCGGTTTGAATGGCCTAATGAAGTTTTGTGCATTTATGGACCTACCGCGCCCCATATTTCAGTCTTTCTACGATTGAATCTTAAATTCGATTTCGATTGCCACTAAAGCTGTAAGCACAGTGAGCAAACAAAAGGCTGCACTTGAGGAGGAGACAATTTCGTTGGAAAACGGGGTGGAGGACGGAATTATCGTTTCAGGCGACGGATCGTGGCGTAAGCGCGGTTTCAGCTCGCTTTTCGGCATAACATCGCTAATCGGCTAGTACACTAAAAAAGTGATCGACGTTATGGTGAAATCGAAATATTGCAAAGCTTGCGAGCATTGGGAAAAAAATAAAGCACCGCGGAGTATTGGGATTGGAAAAGTACCCACGACGATGAGTGCCAGGCGAACCATAGCGGCTCCTCCGGAAAATGGAAGTCGACTCAGCTGTCGAAATGTTTCAACGGTTTGAAGAGCTCTATGGCATAAAATATAAATATTATATTGGTGACGGCGATTCTAAAACGTTTCTGGGCATATCGAATAGCGATCCATACGACGGTTTTGAGATTAAAAAAAAGAGTGCATCGATCAAGTCCAAAAACGTATGGGGACGCGCCTCCGCAAAATGGTGGAAAAATAAAAAGGATTGTCTGGCAGAGGAAAGCTCACCGGAAAATTGATTGACGAGTTGAGCACATATTACGGCTTGGCTATTCGGAGGAACAGGGATGATGTTGAAAAAATGAGGAAGGCAATTTGGGCAACTATCAAACATAAAATATCCACAGATAGTGAGCCACAACATGACGATTGCCCAGAGGGAGCCGAGTCGTGGTGTTCGTGGCAGCGAGCGGTCGCAAGCGGTAATATTTCTGAATATCGCCATAAGCGGCCTCTTCCTGAGGACGTATTGGAGGCAATTACGCCAGTCTTCGAAAATTTGAGCAGAGACGATTTACTGCAGCGTTGTTTGGGCGGCTTCACGCAAAACAACAACGAAAGCTACAACAAATCAGTTTGGGCAATAGCCCCCAAGAGTCAGTCCGGGAGCAAAAAAATCGTCGATATTGCAGCAGATATCGCGGTATTATTATTCAATGATGGCCTGAGAAGCCTCATGAAAGTTTTGGAGACGTTGGGGATAACTATCAGCCCAAATTGTTTCAATTTTTGCGTTGAAACCGACGCAGCGCGGATCGAGCTGGCGGAGCGCTCGCTCACAGACGCTGCAAAAGAAGCAAGAAGAGCCTCTACAAGTTCGAGAAAAGATGCTAGGGACAATGATTTGCTTCTCGAAGGCCAGCTATATGGTGCCGGCATCGCTGATTAAAGGTAAACATTTTTTTTCCAATTTATCGCAGAAATTAACAAACCTAAAACTTTGAACGCGTTTTTCTCAAAACCACTTTTTTGAGTGCGGCACGCAGCAGAACTCGAGCAATTTTTATCCGATCCACTTCAAATTTGGACTGCATCAATAAAACTAGATTATCTAAAGAAGTACATAGAATTCTTTCGATATCTCAATAATAAAAAAAGTTATAGCCTATTTTCGACGAGAAATTTTGCTCGAAAATCGTCCTTTAATTTCAAAAGCGTGCCTATTTTTAAAAAATCAATATTTTTTCAAATCCCTGTGTACTTCGCTTCAAAATATCATATTTTTAATGAAAACACTCGGTATTTTTTTTTAGATCGATTTTGAAGAGAGTTATGCTGCGTGCCGCGAACCACTGCAGAGGCAACAGTACCTGACACGGGAGCTTCCCCAGCGTCACCATGGGGCGTGAAAAATTTGAATTTTTTTTTTATGTATCTTCAAAAACAAATTTTTTTTTCTTCAAATATCTCTTTTTTTTCAACAAAAAAAAATTCTTGAAAAATGGCAAAAAAACAGGAGGTCACAGTGGTGTTGTCCCTTAAAGACTTTCCCTACATATGAAAATATTAGTAGAAAAGGTTTCATATTCAATTATTGATCTCGTTCATTATTTGAATTCTTTATGAAATAATTAAATGTAAAATTTGTAGATACCAAGGCTGCCATTGAATGTAATGAAAAATCAGGGTTAGAACACCTTTTTAGAAAAGTTGTTTGTGATCAAGGGGTGAGATGCAGTCGGAGATGTGAAAAAACGAGCATTTTCAATAATTTTTTTATAGAAATTAACCTTGTCTTAAAAAAGTGGTTACACAGACTTTCCATGTTATATTTCAACTTGACTTGGACAAATTTTCAAAGAAAAATATTGATTATTTATAACAATATCGTCATCTTTGTCGGACCCCCTTCGTCATGTAGTGCTTTGCGGTGACCATCATAGAATTTTACTGGATCATCTGAAATAAAAGAAAACCAAAAAAAATCATTAGTTTAATAATAAATATAATCCTTAATCGAAGCTTTTTTAAAAAATTAACATAATGGCGGCTTCCGACAGATAACTTTAGATTATCAACCAAAACATCACTCGTTTATTGTTTCAAAAAATATAAATGTTCAACAAAAAAGAAAATCCTTCGATTAAGGACTAGTTTTCAATGCAATCAATAAGCACATCAAATTTCATCCAAATCCATCGAGTGGTTTTCGAATTTCAGTGGTCACCGACTTGAAAAACATAGTTTCGAGAAAAACGCGTTTAAAGTTTTTCGATGTGGATACGGTATTATATGTTCATAAAATGTTGATCTCCATGGATGAAGCTATACTTCTTTGATGTATTTTGATCCGCTGAATCCGAATATCACCATTTTTTTGCCGAAAAGTCGGGCATTAAATTGTTTATAGCCAGTTGTTAAAACAATTTTTCAAAAAATTAAAGTTTTTCGTGATGAATTATTGTTTTTTTTTACATTTTGGGTAGTTTAAATCAAAAGTATTCTTTATAAAATTTTGCTAAAGCTCATAGTTTTTGAGTAATAAATTTTGCAAATTTTTTGAAAGAGTTTTCCAATTTTACACTTGATTTATGTATAGAAATACTAATTAAATAATTACTTACATCGAATCTTCAATTCCTGGCCCATACAATAGGGCTTCTGCCGATGTGGAAGCTTCCAAAATATCAATTTGTTGTTGCCACCGAAGCATTCTGCCTTCCCGGGCATTATAGTTTGCGCGTTTGTGAGCCGCTACCTGCCATGGAAACCCGACGCCCATTCACTAATTGTGGGTTATCTCGAAAACTATCCATCGGATTGACTCGAAATTTTCAGGGAATTTTTTCGAAACATCAAATTTCAAGAAAATGTTTAAATAATCCATTTTTTGAACATTCTGACTGCATCTCACCCCTTAAAGTACGTAGGTATTGGCGCAAATTCATGCAAATCGTTTACCTTTCGACTATCACCAAAGGAACTGTTTTTTAAATTTCATGATGTTATGAACAATAATTGTTGATTATTTGAATTGTGTAATGTTATAGAGGTGAGGGTTGTTAAATTTATATTATACTATTTCAAAAAATTAAAGGAACAAAAAATTTCTGAAATTTTTTTAGTGTTTTTTGAAGCACTATGCTGTGTCAAAAATGGTCGTATCGAGATGAAAAAAGCATTTTGAAGCTTTAGTTTCTAGTTTTGAGATATTTTGGCAAAAAATGTTTATGAGCCACGGTTATCGCGCAATCATAAGAAATAGCGCAAAGCGAAAATTTTCCAATTTCTTTTGTTTATATTTCAAGGGGCCAAGGGTGCGGGGAATTTTTTCAGTTAAATCAATGCATAGGTCAGTTAGCTTGTTTATTGAGCTTCAAGTTGGATTTTTGTCTCTTTACGTCAATTGTTTGCTGAGATATCCGACATTCAATGAAGAAGGATCCTTTTATATTGGATCATCGATATCTCAGCATCCAATGATCGCACAGGAAATTAAAGGGCAGCTTCGGAAACTTGAATAAATTTCCTACAAGACCATTGATTTATTGATTTTTAAGAAACTTTTTTTCACCCTGAACATAAATTGGAAAACGGTACAAAAATGACTCTTTATGGCTTTTCAGTAAATCTACCACTTCACCACAAATATTGATGAAAAGACTAATGTTGCCAGGTTTTTTCAGCTCAATATACCCCGAATAGCCCTATACATTTTCAAATTGTTCCATAGAACCGTTTTTCCGCACCGATTGATCAAAGTTTTACAAAACAATTAAACAACGATGTTGAGGAACAAGTATATTGTTTCTCAACATAGTGTAATCATCATCAAAATGAGAAGCCCAATTTTTTTCGACTTTTTTCACATCTTTGCACTAATTCCTTGTTAAATATGACCCAAAAAATCGAAATATAAAAAAAAAAATTTTTTTCAATTTTTCAACATTTTAGGAACAATACTGACTCATATTAGATACGATTCGGCCGTCACGTGCCATAATTTCACTTATCTTCGATTGCAGTAATTTATAGTTGATTCCTTAAAGCTGTATTCACTATTCGATCGGAAAACATGTATGCATTTAATTTTCGATGTTTTCTGCGGAGGTTATTATGGTTGTAAAAAACTTTTTTTTTCAAAACTCATATTTGTTTTCGGAAGAGAAAGAATAACAATTTTTTTTTCAAAACTAATTCCCGAGCCTGTGGACCCTGGAAAAATAACAAAAAATTTAGAAAATGTTTTCCTCGCGTCATTTCTTATTATTACGCGATAACCGTAGCTCACAAACATTTTTCGCTGAAATGTATTAAAATTAGGAACTTGAGCATTAAAATGCTTTTTTCCATCTAGATACGACCATTTTTCACACAGACACAGCGCCTCAAAAAACACTTTACAAAATTGAAAAATGTTTGGTTCCTTTAATTCTTTGGAGTAGTGTACATATTCCAAGGCTCTTATTCATATACCTTCTATACTAAATAAAAATAGATATTGGTATGAATTGGTGCATTCTAAGTTGCATACATTTGTTGTTAGCAAAAATTAAAAGTATAACATTTCCTTACTTATGTCAACGTTGATTTAGTTATATTCAAACATAATTATTATGTTGATTACAAATGAAAATAAAAACACAAACATTTTGAAAATCCTTTAGCCTTTTATTTCCGTGAAACATCAAACTAGGTATCATCCTAGTTATTGGAAACTCTAAAAAGCAGAAAATTCGGACAATGTTCGCCAAATAAAAAGTCCGGACTTGAGGCCAAAAGGCTGGACATGTCCGGACAAATCCGGAAATATGGTAACCCTAGCTAGAATGTGTTTGAGGTGCTCTCCCTTAAGAAAAGATATCGACTCAACAATAAGAACGAAAAGAAAATTAGTTTGCAGTTGGAAAATTAAAATTTTACGAGAATGTCGTCGGCATATGTGGAACAAAAATATGATCGGAATCGAAAAAAACGGCAACTAAAAGAAGGGGAAGGGCTGGGGGTGGTCACTGAGGAACCCAAAAAGCGCCAAAGTCCAGCAAAGGCTGGACATGTCCGGACAAATCCGGAAATATGGTAACCCTAGCTAGAATGTGTTTGAGGTGCTCTCCCTTAAGAAAAGATATCGACTCAACAATAAGAACGAAAAGAAAATTAGTTTGCAGTTGGAAAATTAAAATTTTACGAGAATGTCGTCGGCATATGTGGAACAAAAATATGATCGGAATCGAAAAAAACGGCAACTAAAAGAAGGGGAAGGGCTGGGGGTGGTCACTGAGGAACCCAAAAAGCGCCAAAGTCCAGCACCGAGTGATTCAGAGAGCTATACCTACGGTAGCGCCGAAGAAAATTAGCGGCGGAGGCAAGTTCGACGGCTAGCCCGCATAGACAGCTCATACTCTCTGCCAGCGCAGCGGGCCAACTTCGATTTGTGTCAGTCTAGTTAAAGGTCATCCCATGTGACAGTAATTTTTTCGCTTATTTTGGGAAAATTCATTATGAACCATTCAAACTCACAATCTTTGAATTTTATCGTACATTTATTTAAGTTTTTACAGTCTCTGAGAATTTTATCAAATACATATAATGAGTTGAATCGACTTTGCATCGTTCGGAAAAGACTCATGTGTCAAATTAATTGGTTGACGGCTGTCATGATTTCGGAGGTTTTGCTCATCTGCAAGAAATACATCAAACGGCATTTTAATTTGTAGACCTGAGGCTATCGCCGGAAATAGAGTAAAGTAAAAATTTCGAAAATTGAACTACCGTCACGGTTTAAAAAATTGAGTTCCAAGTTTAGTCATTTTTTCGACTATTTCAGCTTAAAAAAATTATGGCAGATATCAGAAATATTCTTATTCGGCTGAAAACTATATATATGGTGACTACACCATAAACATTGTGCGAAATCCGTTCAATAGTTTTTGAGTTTTCATGGCAGCCAATTTCAAAAATACAGTTTTGAGGAAAAAACGTTTGAAAGTTCAAATACGATTTACACAAAGAAAATGTTGGCTCATAATTAGTCTGCTATGCCCGATCAATGGCATATAACACGCCTTCCTTTGTTTCGTAGAAGTCACGCAAAGCCGTTTCTTCTTCCCTGGATTAGATCCTGGCTTGTTTTACAAAATCATATGAGCGTCGCGTCGCTCGGAGCAGTCGATGCGAACTTGATCGCGATACTGAACATAAGTTTACCCTCCGCAACCAATTTCACAACCCATTGTGCGCATTGTCTTCAATATTGTTACAAATCCTTCATTGAAAAACATTACAGGAAAAAAGTGGCAATTTCCACAATTTTTCGACCAGAATGAAGGTGTTTGGAATTGAAAATCTAGATCAATGAATTAAGCGATTCGTTACTTTGATTTCCCGCTCCCAAACATCTGGTCAATAGATCATTTTTAGTCAAGTCTTCGTATACTGGTTTGATGGCTTTTCTTTTAACTTCTTTTGTCAAAGGCAGTTTATCGTAATAAAAGGTACGGATGCGGCCCTGAGTGTGTAGCAGTCTTCGTTTATAACATTCCAACGATTCCGAATATCGAAAAATAATTTCATTTGCATATTCTAGGAATTTTATTGAAGCACTTTAAGCAAAAAATAATGTTTTCTATTTTCGGTACCGTCACTTGCGATGACCGCCTAAAGTGACTTACATTTACTCGTATTATTAAACCAATATTGTGTAGAAATACAAACAAAATAAACTGTATCTATACAAAAGGCCTATATTTCTTTTACTCAAATCCCGCAAAAGAGCAAAGGAATCGGAGATCGTGAGGCTTGCGACAAAAAAGCCTCGGACACGACTGTTTTCTTTTGCGTTTTTCTCGAAACTATGTTTTATGGAACAATTATATTGCAAAACCTATTGGGCCTGATTCACCTCAAACTTGAACAGAGGATGGTTTGTAGTGTATTTTTAGGAACAATTTGTGGATATTTCTTTTTGAAAGTATGGAAAAATAGATGAGTTTTGCATTATCTCCTAAAGCTCTTCTCCCGTTACGCACACTGATAGCTGTCATTTTTCCGAGGTTCATCTGAAAAATAAAACAAAAAATCGTAATCAGTGATAATATAGCTATGGTTTACCAGGAGTCGGCACGACCGTGGGGTCGGGGATTTGGCCGAACTTTTATGAGTTTAAAATATCAAACACTTGTCGAACCGCCGTCTAGTCTAGACGGTTAGGGCTCGGTCTTTTGCGCCAGAGGTCTCGAGTTCGATTCCTCCTTCGGATCTTATATTTTTTTTATCCCAACAATTATTCAAAACGTTTCTCATCCTTTCATTATTTTTCTTAATTTATTTATTAGGTGTACAACTTAGTTCGGTCCGTTTTCAAAAGATGGCTCTAGGTGCTATAAATGGTTGACGGCAACAGCTGATTTTTGCTGTATCGTGAAGTATCAACATCTCTTAACCAAATATCGTTTACAGACCTTTGAGTTTTGCGCATCAAGTATAATTTTTACTGCGGTGAAAATGTCGAAATTCGTCCCCAATAAGCGTCATTTTAGGGAAGTGTTGATTTTCTGTTTCAATTGGAAGAAAAGTGCAACTGAAGCCCACCGAAAGCTTGTGGGACCATCACGGGAGACTTCTACAGGCAACAATTGATCCGTTTAAAGCGTGCTATAGCCGAAAAACGTCCAGAATATGTGACCAGACACAAGTCCATAATCTTTCAACATGACAACGCTCGGTCCACGTTGCTATTGTGGTTAAAAACTATTTGGAAAATAGCGGATGGGAAATTCTGGCTCACCCGCCTTAAAGCCCAGACTTTGCCCCTTCCAACTACCATTTGTTTCGATCGATGCAGAATGCTTTGACTGGAATACGCTTCACATCACAACAGGGTATCAAAAATGGGCTCGATTCATTCTTGGCTTCAAAAGATCAACCATTCTTCCGCGACGAAATCATAAATTACCAGAAAGATGGGGAAAAGTAGTGGCTAGCGATGGACAATATTTTGATTAATGTCTTAATTCATTTTATCGTTCAAATAAGTGCGTATTTTATGCAAAAAAACGGACCGAACTAAGTTGTACACCCAATACATTATTTTTTAAAAATTATTTTCTTTTTTTCCAATAAAGCCATTCATAACGGTGGGTTTTTATTTTTCATTGTAAATTATATGAGGAGGAACATTGGGTTTTTAATGAAAATAACAAAGTCGATTAGGAAAAATTCAATTTTTATTCATATAATAATTATATACAAAAACCGCAGTGGTAATTATCGTAGAAACAAAGAAAGCAATCATTTTTGCGACGTCTTGCGCAACAAATAAAAGCGGATTTTTTACAATCGCAGGGAGTTCGCAATACATCCGTACAAAAAGATGAGCCATTCATATTCATGAAAATGTTTCTAGTAAATTGCAGCGAATTGTTAGAGCAAAATCGTGATATTAATTCCCGGGAAGATTGTATAAAAATCCATTCAATAATTCACCATCAATTATCGTCACCAATATTCCGAGACATGATTCAATAGGCCTGATTTGCCTCAAAATTATCAGTTTCTAGAAACATTTTCATGAATGTTGATGGGACATGTTTTTGTACGGATGTATTGCAAACTCCCAGAAATTGTAGAAAAATCCGCTTTTATATGTTGCGCAAGATGTCGCAAAAACTATTGCTTTGTTTGTTTCTACGATAATTACCACTGCGGTTTTTGTAGATAAGTATTATATGAATAAAAATTGAATTTTTCCTAATCGACTTCATTATTCTCATTAAAAACCCAATGTTCCTCCTCATATACTGGGATAACAAAAAAAAGAAAAAAAAATTAGAGTCGAAGGAGGAATCGAACTCGAGACCTCCGACGCAAAAGACCGAGCCCTAACCGTCTACACTAGACGGCGGCTCGACAGGTGCCTGACATTTTAAAGTTATAAGGCGCCTAAGAAATTTTGAATCGATTTTTCTCGGAATTTTTCGAGTAGTGCGTCCTACTACTTTTACCGCGTGAGGTGCTAGTGGTCCTCTTTCACCACAAAAAAATCGGTCAAATCCCCGGCCCCACGGGCTTGCCGTCTCCTTGTTAGTAAAGCTGCCGTGCGGCGTGCCTCAACAAGTTAATCATTGAAAAATGCATTTTTGTAAAATGCTTTAACCTATCCTAAAAATCTTATGGTATACTTTAGATAATATGTTTTAAAAACTATGTACCAGTACTCAGGCTTTCTTGGCTGTTACTGGTCATAGAAAAGTTAATGGCTTCCGGATGAAAGCCGGGTTGGCCGTTACTTGCTCATACGGTAAAGTGTACATTGAAGGAACGAGGAGAAATATCGGTATGTGGGTGAAAGAACCCCAAAGGTGTAGTAATTCAGACCACATTGCACACTAAGCTCCGACCGAACATTGCATGCAAACGCCATTCAGTTCTACAAAGCCAAAAGGCCCCCTCGAGCAGCTATTTATCCAGGGAACATCGAAAAGTCCTGGAACTACGAAAACATCCGGCGATCTGAACAGTGACGGAGAGGATCACGTCAATCCTCGTCGGCACACCATCCGCCTTGTACTTAATTGACCGGCCCATCAATTAAGAACCATCGATTGGCTGGTGCAGTGGTCAGAAACAATGGATGCAACCATATACGGAAATCCTGAGACGCGATAGCTTCAGTATCGGAGCTCTCAGCCATGATGATGCAGACCGTAACATTTGCGAAACGTCGGCGTAACGCTGATTCTCAACACGGCCTCCATCCGGACAGTGATGCACTACAGCCTAGGCTACAGCCTAGGGCGGTACTTTATCCGATTTTCTCTTCAAAGTCTCGTTTTCTCGCGAAAATCTGTGCTAGGTTATTTTTTATTTTTTAATCTGACTAAAAGTTAAAGATGGACCATTCTGAAGTCGAGTCGACATCACGTCATTTGCAATCGGTCAAGCCCGGACATTTAGGAGAGCCGATTGAAGTGTAAGTCAATATCTTGGTATACACCTAGGATCATAGGAAATTCAGTCAATTTCAGCAAGTAAATTGTGTACAATGCTGTATGGGAGAAATCCAGTATATTCGAACGTCAACATAATACTCTGCGTATATTATAAAATATGCCAGCAACGAGCGTTAATTTTTGGTACACAGAGTTAAACACTGTCTGCGATATATCATCGCTGTCTGATTATATCACTGGAGCGCCTCGATGCTCTTGCCTTTGTATATCGAAGCGAAAGTAACGAGTCATGCAATGTTCAACAAGCTCGAACAAAACTCGCGGGGTCGAAATTCGTTGAGGTTATTTCAGTTAAATAATCGCAGAAATAATCAATTTTCACCCAGTTGCTTTATTATCATTCGTCGCATTTGTATTTTGCTGTGGGCAACGACTGCGGGGAGAATGGAGAGGATTTGGCGAAAAATGAGATTTTCCTAGGGGCCGTCCAAAAATTAAAACTTTTCAAAGTAGGGGAGCGGGGCCTGGTCGTTGGATGACGGTAACGATAATTGGAGTATGACGATAGGATGGATAGGATGATTTCAGGGGGGGGGGGGGTAAAAAATCAGCAACAATTGATGACGTAATATATTGGCGGCCCCATAGAGTCCACATAAACCGTAATTCGGCCCTGCATGCAGAATCCGCGAGCTTTTGTAATATAGTACCATATTTGAAGTAAGTCGGAAGAACAGTATTTGACATTTTATCACAGCCACCGTGCAAAACGTTGCTTCGAGAAAATGTACTGCGCACGAGCTGCCTAACTGCGCGGCATAAGTTGCAGTGCTCCATTCAAATCACTGTAACTCGGGCAACTTTCTGAATTTCTGTTTCAATCGTGGCTCATAATATTCTTAACCGTACAAATTTTAAGAAAATTTAAAAAATATTTTTGTAAATTATTTTAGGGTGGCGTCGTTTACCATTCTTCGAAATGCTCCATTTCATTGACAAAAAATGCCATTTTAAATTTTCTCGAGCTCGAAGAGCATCCTCGAAAACTCCCTTGCCGTTTACCAGAACAAGCCTGCATTCATTTTTTCAATACTTATAAAGGTTTTAGAGTAGCCGCGTTTTTTGGACATTTCTATGGTGTGGCGTGAAAAAAACTATCCCTTGCAACGAAACGCAATGTTCTCAGCAGTGTCACAAGTAGTGCAAAGAACGAATATTGAAATGGTGAATACCTCGAGTGCTCGAGCGTCCTCGAGTCTCCGGTGTAAATTGGTCTCTTTTGTATCTTGCTTGGCCCACTTTCGCCATGAATTTAGAAAATCAACAAAGAAACGACACCGAGACTTCGGGAGCAGCTGGCACCCAAGAGTCATCGTCGAGGGGTCTTTCACGACGGAAAGTGAGAAAAGGCCTAACATTTTGCCGTGATCGGATAGCGCATTGAATGTAAGTAAAGTAGTGAGAGCGTATAATTTCACGAGCAGGATGGGGGTGCGTGCTTTATTGTAGCGTAGTTGAACCTCGAAGTTCCTGCGGTAAAGAAATTTGTGGAAGCAAATAAATTTCAGAGGGGGCACCAAGGACTGATTCCCAACGTTATTTTATTTCACTTATACGGTCGCATAAAAATAAAGTTAAGTCCTGCGTATGAAGGATTTGCACGTCGGCATCGAAAACGGTGGACGCTTGAGAAGTACCCCAAAAG
Organism: Ophion obscuratus; assembly: GCA_964007375.1. Taxonomy (NCBI): domain Eukaryota; kingdom Metazoa; phylum Arthropoda; class Insecta; order Hymenoptera; family Ichneumonidae; genus Ophion; species Ophion obscuratus. The sequence continues at coordinate 7,275,765 of OZ023317.1, read as the reverse complement.
GGACCCTCCTTTTGGGATATTCGATGGAAAAGAAGGTCATGTAACGAAAACGAGCAATTTGAAGGCCAGTACGCATATGGGTACTGACTACCCATTCAATATTATAGAATATGTAATATTATATTTATATAATGTAAACAATTTAAGTACACACACACACACACGCGCGCGCGCGCACGCACGCACGCACGCACGCACGTACGCACACGCACACACACACACACACACACACACATATATATATATATTGTCACGTGGCAGAATGGAGGAGCCCCAAAGCCACTTTGATGGCGACCCTCTCGCTCGGTTTTCATCCTCGTACGCGAGCCCGAGCGTACCGTTATCGTTTCTTATTTATTTATCTTGTTGTCCCGTGATACCTTTATTCTTTTTATTGTATAATTATATTCTTTTTATTCGTTCATTCGACATTCGTGGTATGATGGCGAGCGGGAAATGGCAGTCTCGGAAACCACGAGATCCTTCTCACAGCAGCGGCCTCGTATCCTCCAGTCTGGGCGCGCCTCGTCGATCCTGCCCTCGCTCGAGAGTTCGAAGCGATTCAGCTCGGCCACTGCCTCGAACGCTTTTCCACTACGATCGGCGGTATAAGGCGGACGTTTCGAACACGTAACCATCCAGGCTGACTTCTTCGAAGACTCGCAGCGTCAGACAACCAAAGACGCCGGGACCATCTCCGGCTCGGGCGTATTGCGTGTCATAAACGAACCTACGGTGGCCGGCTGGTCCTCAATCCCTCTCAGTCGGTAACGGCGCGTCCGCCGACCTTGGCACGTCGCATAAACGCAGCGGGCACGAGTCGCCGCGACACTCGATGCGTTGGGTAGGATCGACGGGCTGAGAATGAATCTTCGTCATCAGCATCCGTCAACGGTCATCGTACCCGTCATCGTTATCGTTATCGTCATCGTTATCGTTATGGCCATCGTACCCGTCATCGTCACCGTCACCGTCATTGTAATAAGTTTCTAATATTTAACTTTGGCGCGGTAACGGCCGACGCGAAGGACGGAGGAGGGGTGAACGGCTCGGACGAAGATCTCGAGTCAACCGTCTCGCTCGCGGGAAAAACGACTTGACCACGGAAAGCCGAGCTAGACGGTCAACGAGTAAAATTAATTGTTGGGGACTAATTAAGTCGGTCTGTGCAGTGCGCCACCCCCCGCGTAAAGGGAAAGTTTTACTGTTGGTTTAAAGAAATCTCTGCGTCATTCGCGTGTGCATCGTTTCGTGTCGCGGTGCAGGGAGGAACGTGGCAGGTCCTTTGCGTATTTTTCGTGTCGGTTGTTATTGTTATCCCGTTGTAAAAGGTGAGAGAGAGAGAGAGAGAGGGAGAGAGAGAGAGAGAGAGAGAGAGAGAAGAGATAGGCCGGCCGGCGGCTTTATATAATTTTTGTATCGAGTCATCCGCCGAGCAACAACTTGGAGTGAATAAAGTTGAAACTCTCTCTCGAGAGGTGTCTGCAAGTGTTTATTTTTTTTTGTTTCAAAAGTGTTTAGCCGCTGACCCCGCCACTCTACCTTAGGAAAAGCTGTGCCGGTCGGGCAAATCGGTCGTCTCGACTTACCGCTCGGCGAGCCGCTAACGCGGCTGGCGCCCCGGGAAAAATCGCCGGGCGGAGGCGCGACACCCTTTGTGACGCGGAGGAAAAAAATTGGAACCTACGAGTTTTCCGTCACAATATATATATATATATTCACAGGCAAACAATTTCGACACTTCTTTAGCCCCTCTCACTGAAACATAGAAGTGTGTTGTCGGTGTGTGAAAAGAACACATAACACGCATGGAAAGATATATGAAACATGTATTGAATAGAATTTGTTCCAAAAATTCGACATGTCATTTATATTTTTGGGTATGAGCAAAACCGATGTGATATAATAAAGATGCGTTTCCTAAAAATATAAATTCACTACATTATGCAACCGATGGGCTGGTCTATTGGTTAGCGTGCTTGCCTCGGAAATCAGCACATCGAAAGGTCGTGGGTTCGAATCGCCGTCTCGTACTTTCGGAGAAAAATAACTTCTACGCGGATGTAACGCACACAAACCGTGTCGCGTGTGTATGGCTGTAGCCCATGAGCTATTTCTCAACGAAACGCGATTAGCTCCGAGGGTGGGAAGCAAACTCAGGACCTGCTGTATTGGTATAGGTTTTCCGCATTTTCTCTATACCCATGGCAGAAAATGTCGTGGTGAATGCGATACAGAGGGGGAAGCAGA
>OZ023317.1:7228073-7273315 GCA_964007375.1 Ophion obscuratus | reverse complement strand
AGCTGCTATGTATTTCCGGCATTCTCGTGCTTTAGCAATCAAACCGTCCCCGACCCTTGCAATCTTTAAATCGAGTTTATTCTCTCATATTTTTTATCACGATGTAGTTAGGTATTAAGTCTACTGCTACTGAATGAATCGAAACTAAGTATACTATTACAATCTTTAAATCTCTTGTTTCTTGTTTATTTCTTGTTACTAATAACATTATTATGATTATAAACCCCATCATTATTATTATTATTTTCTTTATAATAGACTTTATTGCACCAGACAACGTACTTCCTTAGTTTTCACTGGGAAAGATTCACCTACCCCCGGGGGGTTAGAGCTGGTCTTAATCTAGGCCGGAACAATAACTCTTGGTGACACTCAAAGGTTCCGACACCATCTCGGCTGCCGCCCAGTCAAAAAGACGCGCGAAAAAACTCAATATCGCTCTGCGATAGCTGCTTCCTCAAGCCAAAGGGGTGAGCGGCTACCGGAGTCCACAATCGTGTTGTCTGAGTAAGCGGAGGGATCCAAGTATGACCGTGGTATGCCAGCGAGGCCTAACACAAAATACTCTTTGATCTCCCCAAGCGCGCCGATGATAAGGACAACGAGAGTCACCCTGAATACCCAACAAACGACGTAGCTCGGCCAGCAGAGCCTGATACCTGAGTCTTTTCTAGTCTTCCATTCGCGACACGTTCACCTCGGCCGTGGTCGAGAACTCAATGACGTATATGGTTTTTTCGGCGAAATCAAAAAGGACAACATCAGGCTTAATCGCTTGAAGCGGCCCGATAGTCGCGAATCAGAAGATTCAATAAATATTGCACCTCTCGCCCACGACATCGGACGCAATATCTCGTCGCAAATAAGATGGCACAGGCTCCCGGCTTATCCCATAAGCGTGCCGAAGATGGTAAGTAATACAACACCCTTAAGACCAAGTGCAGCCAGATCGCGCGCAAAAGTAACCCCCTCTCTAGTCTCTTGCGCGCCCATCCCACGATCATAGTAGCATGTGTCCGTGAGCGAGCGACGCTCGGGCATCTTCGGAAAGAGCCGAGCACCGTCGAAGTTTCCCGACCGCACCTTCGGCAGCTACACCAATACATAGACGTTGAGCACGTTCATGTACGGCCAAGCCAAAACGAAGGCTTCGAGGGAAAAAGCAATCTGAGCACGATTTGCGCGTGACGTCACCCGACGGCGCGCGCGAGGCTTTTAAATGATTTCAATGCTTATTTAGCTCTTGATTCTATGTATTATTAATGTATATAGAAAAATGTATCGCGCACTCTGATCGCTTATTTTTTTAGGTTTTACGTTAATTTAAATATAATAATAAATCTAAATTACACCTTATATATATTCTAAAAAATTGTTTACACTTTACTCACACCCGTCCTTATGGCAATTCAATTATAATTCATAAAAGTAAGCGGAAATATATTTATATTCGTATTATTATATTAATTCTCATACTTTCATCAAGCGATAAAGCATTATCCCCAAAAACGAGCCAATCATCCATCCGGCCGCGAAACGTCAGTACCAGAAAGTGCGCATATTCTACAAGCGATGAGATGGTCCCGTTGGTAGCGTTCCTGGCTTCGATCCGCAGGGGCGCGGGATCGTTCCCCGCGCTCAGCGCTTTTTTGATTTATTTATTATTATTACTATTAATTCTTATTTGATTAGTTATTTTTATTAGTTATCATTACTATTGTGGGATAAAATAAAAGTATTATTCAAATATTTATTTACGAGGATCCAATACAAAAAGGTTCCATGGTTACAAGAGAAGAAAACCACGATCCGAGCCCTTTTGATTTCCCGAGAAGACTGAACTTTTGTTTCCCTCCCCCTCTTCTTCGTAGTCAACTCTTTTCTTTTGGTTTGCGTGTGTGTGAACGCTTTTGATCATAAGTTTTGAGATGCGCCGTGCTCCTCGAGATCAGCGGATGTTTACGGCCCTACACTCGGCCATCCTGTATTGATATCGCCCTCGATATCACTTTTCTCCGTCGCTCTCGTCGACGTCATCGTAGTCCGTCTCGTAGTCACCTTCCAGCGGTTGTGACCACGGCTTCATGCGGTCGGCTGATGTACTCGTCGCGAACGGGCCTTCGTGTTCGCCAACTCGTTCGACTTTATACCGATCATTCCGTAATACAGTCGTCACTTTGTACGGTCCAAGGAATTTTGGGTGAAACTTTTGGCCAGGACCGACTTGCGTCTTTTGTATCACCACCAAGTCGCCACATCGGTATATCTTCGCTTTCTTCCTCCGTTTGTCGTAATTCACCTTGTTTCCGGCTTGAATCTTCGCGATGTTCATTTTGGCTTCTCCTCGTAGCTCGGCTCGGTTCTCGTCGTATACCGTCTGCAGTTCTTCGTCGATAATTTCCCTGAGGCGTACGGCCTCTTTGGTACGCATCGGTTTTCCGATTAACAATTCGAATGGCGTTTTCTTGGTACTGCGGTGATACGATGACTTTATCAGCTGTTGTACCTTGTTCACAAATTTGTACCACTCTGCGGGGTTCGCCTCCGCCAACTTCGCCAAGATCGGGATGATCGTCCGATTCACTCGCTCGACTTACCCATTTCCACGGGGCACTCCAGTCGTGATAGGAATATGTTCGATTTGTTCGGCCTGACAATATTCTTAGAAAATACTTGTGGTAAACGCGGTTCCTCGATCCGAAACGATTCTCCGTGGATTTCCAAAAATCGTCGCCTGCGTTTGGAGTCTCGTGACAACTTCTCCGGGCGTCGTCGATTCCGTTGGGTAAAGCCATACGAACTTGGTAAAAGCGTCTACCACTACCAATAGATGTTTATAGTTCGTGTTCGTTGAAGGCATCGGTCCGAGATGATCGATATGGTATACGTCAAGCGGTGTGTCTCCTTTATCGATCGGGTTTAAAAATCCTTCCCTCTTTCCAGTCTTTTTCTCAGCGAGGGTACAGCTCACGCAGTTGTCGGTAACTCGTTGTATTCGCTCACGCATTTGGGGAAACCAGAACTCGCGTAGCAATAAATACTCAGTCTTCTTCGCACCAAAGTGCCCTTGTTCGTGGGCCTGTCGTATAAGTCCGTTTCTCATAATCTTTGGCACGACTAACAACGTCAATCCATTCCGCACTTTGTAAAGAATTCCGTGATTAACCTTGAAATCGGTTTTCCCTCCGGCTTTTACTTTATCGATAATGGTTCGAATCGTCTCGTCCTCTCCTTGAGCTCTCGATATTTTTGCTCTCGTTGAATCGGTTGACTGAGTCATCATAACGTTGACGGGATTTCGGCTCAACGCGTCAACGTGTTTCATTGATGTGCCGGGGCGATGCTCCATCGTATAGTCGAACTCTTCAATCGCCAACGCCCAGCGCGCAACGCGTAGGCAAATATCTTTTTTTGCCATCGTTATTGTGAATGCTCGACAGTCGGTTACTATTTTCACCGCCGTGCTGCCGTGCAGGTACACCCTGAATTTATTCAGCGCATTGATGACTGCCAAAATCTCAAGTTCGTAGCTCGTACAGCGTTCTTCGGTCGGCGTCGTCTTCCAGCTGGCGTAATACACCGGGTGAAGCAGTCCATCTTCGGCATTTTTCTGGAACAAGATCGCTCCTAGCCCGTACATGCTCGCGTCAGTGTGAAGCTCAGTAGCGGCGCCTTCTCGGTACAGCTTTAACACTGGTTCTTCTGCCAACGCCCTCTTGAGTGTCGAAAAGGCCGTTTCCTGCTCTGGTCCAAACTCGAACTTTTCTCCATTTTTCAGCAGTTTTGTCAGGGGTCTCGCTATCAACGCGAAGTGCGAGATAAATTTTCGAAAATAACTGGTCAGTCCCAAAAAGGACTGCACTTGCTTCAGAGTCGTTGGTCTTGGAAACTTCGCTACAGCTGTCGTCTTGCGTTCGGCGGGTTTGACCGTTCCGCCTTCGATAATGTGTCCTAAATATTCGACACGTCTCACCAAAACTTTGCACTTTCCCCAGTTCACGTTTAGCCCGTAATCGCTCGCTCTTTTCAGCACTTGACGTAGTTTGCCGGATCCGTCCTTTTCATCTTTCCCGAGTACCATTATATCATCGAGATAGACTACCACAACTCCGTCGGAAAGAAAGTCACGGAACACTTCCCGTATCAGTCTTTGGAAACACGCGGGCGAGTTACTCAAACCAAACGGAACACGCAAAAACTCATATTGCCCGTCTGGCACGATGAAAGAGGTGTATTTCACGCTATCGTCTTCGATCGGCACGTGAAAGAAACCGTCTTTCAAGTCTAGCGAACTGAACACGGCCGCGCACAACAGTTTGTTAATCTCGTCCTCTATCACCGGCAGTGGATAACGGTCACATATAATCTTTTTGTTAATTTTCCGGTAATCCACGCAGAGTCGCGATTCACCGTTTTCCTTCTTAACCAGTACCACTGGACTTGCGTACGTCGAAATACTTGGTCTGATTATTTTTTCATTGAAATTCGGATTTAGCGACCTCAAAAACCCTCAAACACTCACTTTCGTCGGAATCAAACCATTTTTTGAGTTTGCGTCCGCCATATTGGATCCGCCATATTGAATTTTGGAAATCTGATTTAAAATTCCGATTCAGCGACTTCACAACCTATGATTTACTAAATTATAGTCAAATCGTTGCAGTAGAAATATATTTTTTTTTTCAAATGCCCACATGTGTGTCATGACACAAAAATGGCACGACTTTTTTTGCCCATATGTGTGTCACTGACAGTCAAATGGTTAAGTGTCGATTAATTTATCGCGCACTGTGACCGCTTATTTTATTAGTTTGTACGTTAATTTAAATACAATAATAAATCTAAATTACAACTTATTTTTCTTCTAAAAAATTGTTTACGCTTTACTCACACCCGTCCCTATGCCAAATAAATTCTAATTCATAAAAGTAAGCGGAAATATATTTATATTCGTATTATTATATTAATTTTCATACTTTCATCCAGCGATAAAGCATTATCCCAAGAACAAGCCAATCATCCATCCGGCCGCGAATCGTAAATACCAGAAAGTGCATATATTCTACAAGCGATGAGATGGTTCCGTTGGTAGCTTTCCTGGCTTCGGTCCGCAGGGGCGTGGGTCGTTCCCGGCGCTCAGTGCTTTTTTTTAAATTATTGTTACTATTAATTCTTATTTGCTACCAACGGGACCATCTCATCGCTTGTAGAGTATGTGCACTTTCTGGTACTTACAATTCGCGGCCGGATGGATGATTGCCTTGTTTTGGGGATAATGCTTTATCGCTTGATGAAAGTATGAGAATTAATATAATAATACGAATATAAATATATTTCCGCTTACTTTTATGAATTATAATTTACTTGACATAAGGACGGGTGTGAGTAAAGCATAAACAATTTTATATAAGATAAATAAGTTGTAATTTAGATTTGTTATTATATTTAAATTAACGTCTAAACTAAAAAAATAAGCGATCAGAGTGCGCGATACATTTTTTTTGTATACATTAATAACGCAGAGAATCAAGAGCTAAATAAGCATTGAAATCGTCTAAAAGCCGCCCGCGTGCCGTCGAGTGACGTCACGCGCGAGTCGTGTTCAGATTGCGATTTCCCTCGAAGCCTTCGTTTCGGCTTGGCCGCACATGAACGTGCTCAGCATCCATATGTGGTGTAGCTGCGAAGGCGCGGTCGGGAAACTTCGACGGTGCTCGGCTCTTTCCGAAGACGTCCGAGCGTCGCTCGCTCCTGGACACGCGCGACTATGATTGTGTGATGGGAGCGTAAGAGACTAGAGAGCGGGTAACTTTTACGCGTGAACTGGCTGCACTGCTTGCTATTTCGAGGACCATGCGGTCATGAAGACACTTCAATCCTAAGAGCCTGCGCTCGCCGCTTATTATTATTATTATTATTATTATTATTATTATTCTTCTTTTTAGTTTTATTTTTATTTGTATAAGCATTATATTATGTTTATTTTTACATTTAATTTGGGTTCCAAAATAAGGCAGAAAATAAATAAATATCGCTCTCTCTCTCTTTGGCATTCTTTTTAGATTAACGGTTTTCATGTATATTCGATTAACTCTTATTCTTTTGTTGTATACACTACCGCTCAAAAGTGCGTATACACCAGCCGATATTTCTTGCTGCACTAAAAGTTAGATAGCTCCGTCAAAAAAATAGATACCCAAATTTAACAAACCGCGTTTTAAAGGGAACCAATTCAGGTTTGTTTTGTTTTTTTTTCATTTATGATTTTTTCGACCGGGTACGCACTTTTGAACTTGTCTGTTTTTCGGCTTCTTCCGACCATCGAGAATTGGGCACATAACTTCGAGAATTTTTTTTGGCATTTTTATCCATAATTATCTTGAAAGGGGTAGCAGCAGGTCCATCTTCGTTTTTTTTAAGTTTGGCACTTTTTTTTCGCAAAGTTACTTCATTTTTTGTTAAAAAAGACAAATTTTGGAAACTGCAACGTAACTCAAGAACTATAGGGTTCAAGAGAAAATGTCATAGATGTAAAAAGTTGCATAAGTTTATACTGGATCGCCTTGAATTTTTAAAGAATTTTCCTGTGAGATTTTTGTTTGGACTATTTTCGCTCGAACCTTTGATGAGTAGGATGGCTTAAGTCGAAAAGTATGGCATTGAGGACAAAATATCAGGAAGCGAAAGTCTTTTAATTTTCGATTTTATATTTGCTTGCATTTTTTTCAGATTTTTTTTCAAATAATTTTTACGTTTTTTTCAGGTCTAGGTGCTTGTGAAACATTGTAGAAATAATTTTGTATGAAATCTAAAAGAAATTCAACGTATTTGGAACGAAACACTGCAGCATTTTTCCCTCCTGACATTTTGTCTCTAAGTCAATAATTTTCGAGATACGCCGTTTCATTTTTTGGACGATTCTACGAGTTTCAGCCAGAAAAATTACGAGAAAAATTCTGAAAAAATGTAAGCAAATATAAAATCGAAAATTAAAAGAGTTTCGCTTCCTGATATTTTGTCCAAAATGCCATACTTTAAGCCACCAGAGTTTAATCAGAGTTTCGAGTGAAAATAGTCCATACAAAACTCTCACATGAAAATTCTTTAAAAATTCCAGGCGATCCGGTATAAACTTATGCAACTTTTTACATGTATGACATTTCCTCTTAAACCCTATAGTTCTTGAGTTACTTTGCATTTGTCAAAACTTGTCTTTTGTAACAAAAAATGAAATAACTTTGCAAAAAAAATCGTACGAAACTTTTTAAAAAACGATAATGGACCTTCTGCTACCCCTTTCAAGATTATCATGGATAATAATGACAAAAAAATGTCCATAAGTTATGCTCCCAATTCTCGATGGTCGAAAAAAGCCGAAAAACAGACACGTTCAAAAGTGCGTACTGGGTCGAAAAAGAATTCATAATAATATCTTGAAAAAGCAAAACAAAGCTGAATTGGTTTCCTTTAATGCCGTTCGTTGAATTTGGTTATCTATTGTTTTGACGGAGCTATCTAACTTTTAGTGCGGTAAGAAATATCGACTGGTGTATCCAAACTTTTGAGCGGTAGTTTGTATAGTCCAGCAGGATGGGTCGGCCTTCTTTAGGATTTGCTGAAGCTAGTGAGCGATCAAAACGGAGGAAAACTGAAGATTTGCGTGCAACTAGAAGTACCGAAGAACGAGCCTTCAAGCTGCTGGTAGATTTGATGCCGCCAAAGTTGTTCGAGATGTGATGCTGGGAAGCCCATCAAGAGCTCAAAAGTATAGAGAATCTTTGGAATCGATTAAAAAAATTTCTTATACTTCTGATAAAGCCCTATCGCTCGTAGTTTAACTTAATATATCAAAATCTGACTATCAGAAACATTGAAATTCAACCAGAGAACAGTGATATACTATTGACTGTACACTTAATTCGGTCCGTTTTTTTTGCTTCAAATACCCATTTATTTGAATGATAAAATGAATTAATACATTAATCAAAATATTGTCCATCGCTAGCCACTACTTTTCCCCATCTTTCTGGTAATTTATGAATTCCGTCGCGGAAGAAGCGTTCATGTTTTGAAGCCAAGAATGAATCGAGCCAATTTTTGATACCCTGTTGTGACGTGAAGCGTATTCCCGTCAAAGCGTTCTGCATCGATCGAAACAAATGGCAGTAGGAAGGGGCAAGGTCTGGGCTATAGGGCGGGTGAGCCAGAATTTCCCAGCCGCTATTTTCCAAATAGTTTTTTACCACAATAGCAACGTGAAGCCGGGCGTTGTCATGTTGAAAGATTATGGACTCGTGTCTGGTCGCATATTCTGGACGTTATTCGGCTATAGCTCACTTTAAACGGATCAATTGTTGCCTGTAGCTGTACACCACCAACTTCCACAAGCATTCGGTGGGCTTCAGCTGCACTTTTCTTCCAATTGAAACAGAAAATCAACACTTCCCGCAAATAGTGCTTATTTAGGACGAAAACTTGATACGCAAAACTCAAAGGTCTGTAAACGATATTTGGTTAAGAGATGTTGATACTTCACGATACAGCAAAAATCAGCTGTTACCGGCAACCATTTATAGCACCTAAAGCCATCTTTTGAAAACGGACTGAACTAAGTTGTACACCTAATATATATGGGTGATTCTCTACTAAATGGAAAATCAATGTCCCAGATAAATGTTATGCATTTAAAATTATTATTACTGAGTTGTATCTGTCTAAAATGCTAATTCCTTATGTATTCTTGGTACGCCGTAACACACATAATGACGCTATATCTTAATATTCATTTAAGTCCCTTTCAAACACCCTAAAACACAGTCCCCTGTCGTGTCCCATTTCCAGAATCACGAGGTTCACGACTAATATTTACTTTTAATATTAATATTGCCAAATTCTAAAATTCATAGGATTAACTAGAGGACATGTCTTTATAAAATACGACCATAATTTTAAATACGTTTTCAATATGAAAAACGATCATTGAAATGATGTCCTTAAAATTTCAAAACAGTCCCCTGGTTTAACTTCAAAATTGCGCCCAATTCGTATTTCGTTCAGTAGACATCAATAATTGCGATAAACGAACCGTAAACGATGTAAAGTTCGTCCAAATGCCGTACTGAGGTAGCTAACGCCACATTGTTGCGTGTGAGCGCTGCGTTTGTGTCTGAACGACGTGACAGAGTCGCTTGATTGAGCAGTCCCCTGGGGAGTAGTTTTTCTATTATTTTATGTGATTAAATTAAAATAATTTCATACGTAATGTATTTACTCAATAAGGTAGCACGTCTGACTCTTAATTCTAGAAAGAATTCAAATAATTTAGCTCTAGATAGCTTTTTGCAAATTAACAGTCCCCTGTCATTTTATGACACAAGAGACTATTTTATGCTCCAGGGGACTGTTTTATTTTCGAGCATGGTCAGATATTAGCTATCTTCTAACTTCCGGGATTGACAGTATGCTGTTTCTTTTAGGTAATCATAAGTTTTGAGATGACGAATGCCAGCATTTCAATTTCGGAACAGTGGAGTACGAAGGAAAAGTACAACTAACGTTGACGATATTTACACGAATTCTTCAAGTTATCTGTCTTAAATTTTGACAAAACATTCTTCGTCCATTCTTTATCTTGTACACGAAGTTTTCAAGCTATCCGTCTCAAATGTTGACACAGCATTCTTCATGCATTCTTTATCTTGCTATGGAAGCTTTTTTTAATCTTCATATTTTTTTAACAAAAAACTGTCGGAAAAATAGGCTCAATTCGATACTTTTTTTTCAAACCGCCACCATTTTGTCAATGTTGATTTAAAAAAAAACTTCAATGCAAGATGGCGGCTTTCATACTGATTAATATTTGTTTACAAGTCTTGTTTTAGATAATAGTTACAGCCATAACCATGCACACCGCGATGAGGGTATTTTTTCGAAGAGATTTTCAACCGTTACAAAAAAGTGAAAAAAATAAGATTAAACGTTTACATATTTAATTTCTGTTCTTCATGACTGCTTTGATTTGCTTTAATTTGCCATTAAAAAAATCAGACTGACTAGCGTATTTTAACCATCGAAAAAAATCGCGAAAATCAGCTATTTTTCGACCTGATACACTGTGATGATCCCTTCAGTTTCCTGTACAAAAATAAGGAATGTAGGTTTATCGGTGTAATTAGTCAGATAGACAATGAGGACGAATGAACGGCAATTTTTCTGAAAGTTTGTGACAATAAGGGCCACACGTTCAGAGTCGATGATACTGATGTTTCTGATAAACCTTTCAACCAAATGTTGCATAAATTACCAAATTCAGATCGGACCCTAAAAGAGAAAAGAATATTCTAATTACTTTAAGTTACCTGCACCGGTCTATGAGAAATAAATTAGGGCTGACTGTTAATAGAAAAAACAACGATACAACTGACTTCATTGTAAACTATAATGACAATTGTTTAATTAAATACTACTAAAAGTATTAGTAACAAGATGTTGATTGTGATTTGATTGTGGTTATTTTTTTTTATAGGATAAGATAATGTTCGTTCTGTACGAAGCAGTTAACATTCCTTTATGACAAGATTGACCTTGTTATGACAAGACTGACCTTGTTATTTTTTAAAGTGAGAGATTCAATAATGCACACGTTTTGAAGGTAAAAAGTTTATTTTCATAAGTTTAATTCCGGTTATGCTGGAATGCGCAATAATGAATCAAGGAAATCAAGAGGTCAAGGAAAACATCAATAATTCAGCATTTGTTTTTTATTTGCTTTAGTCATTGCTTATACGTAATAAGTTAAGTGTGTTAAAGTTTTAAAACTATGTTAAAATATCAACAAAAATAAGGAGATTCGATTAAAAATACTCTTTTTTCAATTTAAACAGTCCCCTGTAAGATATTACAGTCCTCTATCACGAATTTTCAAAAAATCGTCCATAAGTTGAAAAACAAAGAGACAACGTGTCGGCTTTTCATTCATATATGTTTAATTTATTACTGCGTTCCGTTATACATACTTTGCTTTTTATTTTCAAAAAAAAAAACATGCATGGGACAACTTGGTATGGGCGACTTTCCATTTAGTAGAGAAACACCCATGTAGAATGATATATGTGTGTGTGTGTGCACACACCCACACCCACACCCACACGCACGCACGCACGCACGCACGCACGCACGCACGCACGCACGCACGCGCGCACACACACACACACACACACACACACACACACATTTATTTCACAATTCAATTATGCTTTTCTTTCAATTCATTACTTAATTTGTTTATTTCATGTTTTTATTTCGGCATTGAAGATATTTTAATTTGAAATGTAACATAAAAAGGACATATATTTCTACATTAATACTGTAAAAGAAAAGTATCTACTGTTCTTTACAAAATGCATTTTTTTATATATATTACCGGCATTGTGTATAATGCAGGCATTCTATAGAGTACCTCGTTATTCTATAAAATATCGGGTGCGTCAAGACAATGTATACAATATTTTATCTATGTTTAAACATTACATACTGTACCTAGATATTGTATGCAATACCTAGGAATTATACAGAATGCTAGGAGATCAGGTAAAGTATAAAGTGATGGACAAATGAAACATCTTTTGTGTGCTCAAAGTCATCAATTCAACAAATTGTTTTAATAGAATGGTATTTATTTGTTCTTACACGTTGAACTATTGTGACATTTTGTATGGGTTTGTTTGGGTTTCACCCGCGCGCCCTCTCGCCAACCGCATCTATTAAACACTTTGTCGGCTGTACATTTGGTATTATATAGAATGCGTAGGTAAAGCATGGAAAACATTATTTTTTATACATTGCCTTTAGGCATTCTATAGTATGTCTAGGCATAGACATACTATAGAGAAAGAAATCTAAATATCTCGGATCACTAATTTTAATGTGACCTTGAATTACCTCGAACGACTTTAACCCCTTAATGTTTTTTATGCGGCTTGAAGTTCTCCACAAGGTGGTTATAATAAAATGAACCATTCCATTTAAAAAAGAGGACGTCACCGTCACTGTGCATTAGCGCCTCCACCGAAATAAACAAAATTGGTCGCATTTGATGGCCCCCTTCACACCGTACAACTTTTGTCTGGAACATTTTTTGTGGCGTTGATAATTACTGAGATATTTTGGGTGGCAGAGATAAGAGGAACACCCTGTATATAAATATTATATGATGAGATATCGACAGTTTTGTGAGTTCTCATACCTACCAATAGTCTTCGTTGAAATTCGCTGCATTAACGAAATCCCAATTCAATCAATCGACGTAGCAGTCAATTTTGAAATACAGACGGAATAGATATATATTTTTAAAATATTCCACGACAGTTCCTACGCAATTCTACTTTCAGCGAGGATAAATGTTGATTTCGTGCGATGCACGTGTGAAAGGTATTTTACGGGGCTATTCTTGCGTGGATTCCGTCTTGCCTTGGTCCCTCCGCTCAAGATCGCAATGCGAGTTTTTCGAGTAGAATCTCGGCTACTGAGGTAGCTATGAACCGTGCCGACACATCAAACGCTTCTAACGCCGAACATCGCCGTTTTGCCGTCTCCTTCTATCAGAGCCGGTAATAATAATTTTTGGCAGCAACTCGCATATTTCTTTCAGGCGTTACCCCTACTTGTAGCGCAAAAAAGGCCTTTTTCATGAATTTTTTTAAAGAAAACTACAAAACTTTTTTAATCGATCAATATACCATCTTGAAGAACACATCTTGAAGAACTTTCAGTAATTTTTTATTGAAAAATATTACATTGTTTAGTGGCAAATGACCGTCAATGAAATAATGTTTTTATATACACGGTTTGTAGTGACCAACATTGCGGCGAAGTGGATCATCTGAAAAAAAAATGCGGATGGATTTAGTCAAATATAAGTATTGTGACGTGACATTTTCGTCCCGTCACTTCGAGCGGAGTGATTTCGAGCAGTGGGTCGGATTTACGACCCTTTTGGAGGCGCGTCGGGCAGCCAGATTCCCGACTCACACTTCGGGACCAGGAAGAGGCGGAGAGCAGCGAATTTTAATTTTTTTTTTGTTGTTATTATAATATTGCAGGGATCCCCCTTAAGGGAATCCCAATCATATTGGCGACGTAACGCGGGCCTTCGGCCGGGGACACCGTGCTCAAGGTGGCAGTACCCGATTGGCGCGCTAGCAGCACCAAAATGATGAATTACTTTTTTTCCCTTTTATATTAAATAAAATTATTACCCTTAGGAAGGCCACAAGAGCCCGAGGTGACTGCGTGCCGTGCCCTCTTAAGTGAAGGTCCATAAGGAGGTCCTCTTCAAAGTATCGGCGTCGGGGAATGTCGGAGGCACGGGCGCCATTGTCCGCTCCGCGCGTTGACCCAGGCGAGTACACGCGGGTTTTCCCTCATCGGAGCAGGCGAGCACGGAACATCGATGCTCGCGGTCAAGGGATGCCCGAGGGGACGCTGGCTTATGACCAACGTAACGTGTCTCCCGCCCCTCGGACTACGCGGCCTGGGAGCCGCACCTTCCTGCCGGCATCACGGACGTCGCGGTCCGTGAAAATCGGCGCCTCCGTGATGGGACCGCGGTGAGCGGTGGCGGACGGCGGGTGATGTTTTTTTTTGCGTTTAGCGTCAGCTGTGGGCCCACCGCGGGGTTTGAGGGACGCCCTGCCCGTGCGAGGGAGGCCTCCCCCGCGTTCGTCGTCGCTCACCGGGTCCTGGAGGAAGGCGTTCGCGGTGCCGGCTTCAAATACTGTGAGGGGAAATCCGCATGCGGGTATCGGCGGGATGGCGCCGGGTGTCGGCCAACCTCGAAGGCCATACGCGTCAATCGCACGGTTGCCGAAGTTCGAAATTCGGCACCGTCGCGATAAGAGACGGCGAATTCTAAGAAGTCCAAAGGAGAGAGAGACAACGACATTGTCGCGCTGAGCAAGCCTTGCTCCGGCGGGGCAAGGGGGCTGCGGAACGCCGAGCCTCGGGATGTGAGGTGAGGAATCGGTAGTCGGGGATTTGGCGAGCTCGCGTCCAGTCGAGTTTTCGCAAGTCGTAATTAGAATCAGTGAGTGCCGGCTGAAGCTTCAGAGCGGTGAGCCAAATTCTCCATCCTCTATCTCTGGGTAAGCCTGGGGTTTTCGCTCCCGATTCGTCTTTGCGAGTTTTGGGGAACAGTCCCCGTCATAGTTTCTTTTTTTTTGTTCGCCTGGAGGCACGCCTAAAGGATAAAGTACTCGGGAGGTAAAAATCCTACGCTCTCGTTCGGTCAAATTTTGCCTTGTCCAAGCCCGGTTTGTTTTTTTTTGCATTATTATCCCTGTATTATGTGATTCGTATTTTTCTTTTAACAACTCATTCGAATATTACTTTCCCTATGCGACGCGAATTAAGAGCCGAGTGGTTCGATTTCAAAAATGTGTTCAGTTAGCGTAATTATGTACGCTAGCGCGCCAAGGCTAGCCGATGTTTATGTATACCCGTCTCTCTCTAACGCGTGGTCTCTCGCGTCGATCGTACACTGAAAAAAAAATTCAGTTGGTTTAACAAAATGTATCTTTAAATACGTTCAACTTGATTTTTGATTGGCATAACAAACATTTTGTTAATCTAACGATAGTTTTAGTGGTGTGAACTGTAGCTTATTTAGCTACAGTTCACACCACTAAAACTATCGTTAGATTAACAAAATGTTTGTTATGCCAATCAAAAATCAAGTTGAACGTATTTAAAGATACATTTTGTTAAACCAACTGAATTTTTTTTCCAGTGTACCATTATCGATTTTTTGAACGATCGTAGGTCCACCGAAGTAGCGAGGATTTTTGGGGCCCTGGGGCAATATCTCGCACTCGAATAATACCCGTCTATCTCTTGTAATTATGATAATTTTTCGGTTATCTCCCGCGATTCTTATTATTTCCCGGCTATCTGTCGTAATTATGATTATTTTTCGGCTATCTCTCGCAAGTATTATTATTTCCCGGTGACCTTCGTAATTATTATCATATTCCTTTCATCTCTCGTAATTCTTATTATTTCCCAGTTATCTCTCGCAATTCTTATTATTTCCCGTTTATCTCTCGCAATTATGATTATTTTCCAGTTACCTTTGTAATTATTATTATATTCCGTTCATCTCTCGTAATTGTTATTATTTGTCGGTTATCTCTCGCAATTCTTATTATTTCCCGGTTATCTCTCGCAATTCTTATTATTTCCCGTTCATCTCTCGCAATTCTTATTATTTCCCGTTTATCTCTCGCAATTATTATTATTTTCCGGTTACCTTCGTAATTATTATTATCCCGACTAGAAATTTGGATCCGGCAGCCTGAAGACTGATCCGGCCGGTATCAGGCCTGTGCAGGGTGCCTTCTCGCGTCCGTACTAAGGCCCTACTGATCCGGTCGGCATCCGGCACAGAGCAGGCGTGCCGTAACACGGTGTCCATGGACGCCATATTACAGCGGCATACAGGCTACCATATTTGGCCCTGTTCAGGGTGCTTACTCGGGCTTACTCGGTCTTCAGGCTGCCGGATCCACATTTCTAGTCGGGTTGTAAATATAAAAATAGTAAATTCGTTTTTATTCTTATTTATACATTATATATATATATATATATATATATATATATATATATATATATATATATATATATATATATGTATGTATGTATGTATGTATGTATGTATGTATGTATGTATGTATGTATGTATGTATGTATGTATGTATGTATGTATGTATGTATGTATGTATGTATGTATGTATGTATGTATGTATGTATGTATGTATGTATGTATGTAAGTATGTATGTATGTATGCATGTATGTATGTATGTATGTATGTATGTATGTATGTATGTATGTATGTATGTATGTATGTATGTATGTATGTATGTATGTATGTATGTATGTATGTATGTATGTATGTATGTATGTATGTATGTATGTATGTATGTATGTATGTATGTATGTATGTATGTATGTATGTATGTATGTATGTATGTATGTATGTATGTATATATTGGGTTGGTACAAAAATCTTGCAACACTTTTTTTTAAATTAAAACATTTTTCCTAATAATGAAGTTCGAGAACATTCGAGAATAGGAAATACAAGAATGGTCTAGAACCTTCCATGCCGCAGAATATATAAGCGAGTCAGATGTTCCACGGAGTCAGTATGAGCAAAGATGGATCAACGTGCACTTCGAGCAATCGCATATTACGAATTCTTGCAAGGGCCTGCAGCCCGTAATATGTGCAGTGCGTTCAAGGCTAATGTAGTTAATTATTCAACGGTCTCCCGATGGTATCAGCGTTTTCATTCTGGCAATACATCTTTTGAAGACAAACCTAGGTCCGGCAGGGAATCAATTGTGGACGATGAAGAACTGCGAGCGCTTATAAAGGCAAAGCCTAATATGTCGTCACGAGAATTAGCCAACAAACTCAACTGCAGTCATCCTAGTATCCTTTGACATTTACAAGAGATGGGATATAGGAAAGTTGATTCGTCTTGGATACCGCACAATCTCAGCGAATCAAACAAAGCAACACGCATGTCCATCTGTCTTTCACTCCTGCATCGTCCGCAAAGAAAGGATTTTCTTCAAGAAATAGTCACTGGGGATGAAAGCTGGGTATTGTATGTTAATAACACGCGCAAGCGTCAGTGGCTATCGAAAGGGGAAAAACCAGAACCGACCCCTAAACAGCCCCGTGAAATGAAGAAAGTTTTTCTCTGTTGTTGGTGGGATTCTGAGGGCATGCTCTATTACGAATTTCTGCCACCCAACACCACAATACAGGCAGAGATTTATTCTGCACAACTGCAAAAGGTGGCTAAAATTATGAAACAGAAAAGGCGTAAACGTCTTCACGTTCGGCTTCTCTATGACAATGCTTGACCCCACGTCGCTAAGATGACACAAGAAACTATTTCGTAGCTAGGATGAAAAGTTCTACCACACCTACCGTATTCACCAGACTTAGCACCTACCGACTATCACCTGTTTCGAGCTTTCAAGAACTATTTACGGGATAAAAAATTTGTTGATCTGTCAGATCTCAAAAATACATTGGACGACTTTCTTAATTCACGATAAAAAGAATTCTGGTCGGCGGGCGTGCAAAGTCTACCAGAGCGTTGGGCAAGAGTTGTAGATGCGGAGGGAGCCTACATTACTGAATAATCGTTTATTGTTAAAATGAAATATTTTTCTTTTTTACTCGTGTTGTGTGTTGCAAGATTTTTGTACCAACCCAATATATATATATATATATATATATATATATATATATATATATTAGACTAATTAAAAAAAAAAATTATTTTTTTTTCCTTCGGGATTCTCGTGCTATTGTTGGGCACTAATAAAAGAAAATTTCTCTAAAAAGATGGGCGCGGTCACTCAATTTTTAGAGGTGGCTATCTCGACTTTTTTGTATTTGAATTTTTTTAACGAACGTATTGCATTTGCGCATAGTCACGACTTCGGGTTCCGGATAAAAATCACATCCAGCAGCTATTTCGTAACAAAAATAAACTCTAACAATTTGAAAAGATTGCAATATTCACAATTTAAATCCAGGTAGATCAATAATGGCGTCTATACTACTCTCTTTATTCATGTAGATTTATTTATACGCATTAACATTTCGCACTTTTTACGAAAAATTAAATTATAAGCTTTTATTCATAAATCGTATATTTACATTTTCAAAATGCTGCACTTATATTATCTTCAAACTCATTTATATTTCTTCCCAGCCACTGTACATAAAATCGCGCATACCACTGCGCAAGTCACTGCGCATCCGTGGCGCCATTTTGTATTGGCGCCGCGCATTTGTAAGTGGTGTTGTTTTTTTTTTTCAATGTGGCTCAAGTAAAGACAATTTTAAACAATGGCTCGGAAAAATGAAGTCAACATAATTTGGCTAATCGGCAAGGAAATTCCGAAAATAAGTACCCGTCATTTACCGTCAAATCGGAAAGTTTTCAGTTTGTTCTTTTACAAACATAAGAGAGAAAAACTGACCATACGTCGAAGTGCATACGAAACAATGAAAGAAGTTTTCGAACAATGGAAATGTGCTGAAATTCCAACGCGTAGATTGAATAACGCAATCTTGAAATTAATATAACTCCATCTAGTCTGGAAAAAACTTTTAAAAAATCGGGTTAAAAAGAATTTGCCCTCACAAATATTGAAGGAGCGTAAATTTAAGAAAGATTTGGACAAACTGTTCAACGTTGCACATTTTCGTTCTGCCCAAAATGTTAACGAACTTGAGCGGTTATTTTTGCTATCACATGTTTCGATTATTTCTCCATTGTGACGGCAACTTCTTTTAAACCCGATTTTTTAAAAGTTTTTTCCAGACTAGTTGGAGTTTTATTAATTTCAAGATTGCGTTATTCAATCGACGTGTTGGAATTTCAGCACATTTCCATTGTTCGAAAATTTCATTCATCGTTTCGTGTGCACTTCGACGTATGGTCAGTTTTTCTCTGTTATGTTTGTAAAAGAACAAACTCAAAACTTTCCGATTTGACGGTAAATGACGGGTACTTATTTTCGGAATTTCCTTGCCGATTAGCCAAATTGTCTTGTCTTCATTTTTCCGAGCCATTGTTTAAAATTGTCTTTAATTGAGTCTAATTGAAAAAAAAACAAGACCACGATGCGCGATGTTATGCACAGTGGCTGGGAAGAAATATAAATGATTTTGAAGATAATATAAGTGTAGCATTTTGAAAATGTAAATACATGATTTATGAATAAAAGCTTATAATTTAATTTTTCGTAAAAAGTGCGAAATGTTAATGCGTATAAATAAATCTACATGAATAAAGAGAGTAGTATAGACGCCATTATTGATCTACCTGGATTTGAATTGTGAATATTGCAATCTTTTCAAATTATTAGAGTTTATTTTTTTTACGAAATAGCTGCTGGATGTGATTTTTATCCGTAACCCGAAGCCGTGACTATGCTTAAATGCAATACGTTCGTTAAAAAAATTCAAATACAAAAAAGTCGAGATAGCCACCTCTAAAAATTGAGTGACCGCGCCCATCTTTTTAGAGAAATTTTCTTTTATTAGTGCCCAACAATAGCACGAGAATCCCGAAGGAAAAAAAATAATTTTTTTTTCGAATCAGTCTAATATATATATATATATATATATATATATATATATATATATATATATATATATATATATATATATAAGAGCGAATTTACTATTTTTGTTGAAATTACATGCATGTGAGTTGTTTTTACAGCCTAAGGGCCGTTGCACATGGCGTATTGTCTACGCGCAGATGATGCGATACAAACGCAATACACACATGATCCACACGCTTTTTGGACTGAAAAACGCATATAGATCAAGTGTGTATCGCGTTTGTATCGCGTGGTCTGCGTATAGAAAATACACCGTGTGCAAAGGCCCTAAATGGGCAAAAAGAATTCAGCGGTAAAAATATAATTATTGTTACTTTGCAATTATGTAACTTTGAACATCATGCATAAAATTATTGACATTCTGTAGAATATAATTAGACTGATAAAGATAGGGAAGAAAAGAAGAAAGTTTACACAAGTGTTAGGATGGCTAAATAGGTAGCGCGCTCAGCTGTAGAATAAGAAGGCATGGGTTCAATCCCGAGGGTAGGTAAAAACTTTAACGAGGCAGAATAATGTTTTAATTCAATTATCATATAGGCAGGAACATAAATAAGGTATATGGAAACAAAAGATACTAACAGAATTTTTTTATTCATAATTTTTGGATTGTTTTTATTTGTTATTTCAGGCATAGATACGGCAGCCGGATCAGAGCCTGCAAGGGTATACTGACCAGGTCCGTAACCAGCATCCGCATCAGAGCCGGATGCAAAAAGCGTTTCACGCCTGTTGAAGCCCTGATACGGCGGCCTGCAAAGTGCCTTGGTACGGAATACGGCATGCCGGATACGGCCCTAGTCTGCTGCGTAGCAAAATTTCTAGTCGGGATATTCCGTTCATCTCTCGTAATTGTTATTATTTGTCGGTTATCTCTCGCAATTCTTATTATTTCCCGTTTATCTCTCTCAATTATTATTATTTTTCGGTTACCTTCGTAATTATTATTATATTTCGTTCCTCTCTCATAATTATTATTATTCCCCGGTTACCTCTCGTAATGATTATTATCTCTCGGTTACCGACCGTAACCTTCAGCATTCCCCGGTCATCTGTCTTAGTCTCTATCATCTATTGGTCACCTCTGGCTGTCGGCCATCCCTGGCGATACTTCCTGTTAGGGTCATCGTTCGCAGGCCGCACCGACAAACGTCCCGATTCGTCTCGAGTATCGGGCATACCCTATCTTCGTCGAAGAGACCTATCTTTTTCGGAGTCATCCTACGAACACGCGTTTGAGGAGGCTATTGGTCACTTTCGGGGGTTGTCCCCGGCTAAGGGACCCCATGAACTGTTTTGGTTGATTTGGGCGATGTCGCGCCCTGCGAGCTGTCGCGTAATATCTGGCGTTGCGTCTCAACTAATATTCTGGTCCTGCGTCGTTTTACGTTTTGCGTTCACGATTGTCACGCGCCAGCCTGTAAGGCTATGTAAAGTCTGGGCTACTAAAATAAACGCCTGTTATTACTGATGTTCCGAAATTTTCTTCATTCCACACGTCTGCGCCCCTCTACCATATTCTCTCACTCAGGTGAGCTGAGTTAGCCGTTTCTCCCTCAGTCCTCACCACCCCTCTTACTGCGTTCGCATGGCCCTGGTACTCGCGGCGTCGCGAAAAATCAAGTCGGTGGTAGACCAGCGGTATTTCATACCTGGCGCCCAACACGATGTCGTGGACCAGTTTTCGGGATCGGGCCTTCACCCGTTACCTCCTTTTGGCCGACGCAGTAGGTAAGGGGAGGAATCGACACCGATTGAGAAGTGTGGTAAAAAGTTCGTCACAGTATAAACTAGTCTTTGATCGAAGGATTTTAAAAAATATTCATTTTTCACAAAATGGCGGACAGTCAAAGTTAATGGTTCGATTTTAACGGAAAAAACGGCCGTTTTTTGGCTATAAAACGACCATTTTTTTTTTCGAAAAAAAAATCGAACGATTGAAGACTACATTTTTATGTATTAAATAAGCCTGCAACATTTCAAGAAGATCGGTTCATTAGTGTTCGAGTAATCTTGGTCACCGACTTCAGAAATGCCATTTTGAGAAAAACGCGTTTAAAGTTTCAATTTCCGGTCGTTTACACAACGGATTCTTCTCCTTCAACGCTCATATCTCAGTCAATTTTGTTCGGATCGACTTGAATTTTTCAGGACATATTCTCAGATACTTATACTTCAAAAAAATGCAATAAAAAAATCGATTTTTTCAAAATCGCAAGTGGGGGTAACCCCTTCAGTAACACTCATTACGTTTTAATACATAAATATTTGCAGAAAATGTACAGCAGAGACATTTTAATTTTTGCGCGATATTCAGGAAATATGGACTTTTTAAACGAAAACATCGCCGAAAATTAACTCTTACTCATTCTTAAGTATTCGTTTTAATCTCCGTCAACGATAAATGTAATCTTCTTCTGTACAAAGAGAAAAGAGAGAAAATTCTATGGGATACTTTCGATGGCTATCGAAAACGCATGAAGGCTATAATATCCCTGTCAGAGTCCAGGACGCTTATTTATAATATAATGGTCCCCACACTTACTTCCTATATATTCTATGTATGTTATATATATTTTTTCTATCTATTTTATAAAAAAAATCAGAATGCGAAAACAATACATAACATAACGAAACATAACGAATCTTCGCACACTTGATTCTGTGTGTCGTTGTCTGCGTTTGCGACCATAAGTATGTACAATCAGGCATAAACTCGTTGAGATAAAAGGCTTTCATGGTCGCCCGTAAACACCGGAACGATATAGGTGATAGATAATCCGCTATTTTACGGGCGATTCTATTTACACCTGAGCTCTGGCACATCGGGCCTTGCGGTCTATCAGGCGTTTATTTGATCATCAATGTCACGAGATGTTGCTTCGAACCAAATCATTTTGTTGAATCTAAGTAAATTGGTGTATCAGATTCTATTCGAATTTTATTCAACTTAAGCCGACTCTAATGCAGTTTAAAGAAAGTATATTTCTGTCACACTAATATTTATTCTCGGATAAAAAAGTTTTCAATTGAATAGACTACAAATTTTACGCAAATTCTAGCGTCCTTTTTTTCTCACCCCAAGTACCGTATGGCCCGTAACCATGGGGCTCACGATATTCGCCTCTTCAGAATTACAATGCAAACCACATCGAATCCTTCCGGGATTGAAATGACAACAAAAAAGGAAAATAAATCCTGCGACAACATAAGCACCTCCCATATAGGGTCGACTGTCGTAACAAAAATGCCAGCATTCAGCCATTGAACGGTTTGCTGATAATCGGCCAATAATTCGTCGACCAGAATAGGGGTACTGTAGGCGGATGAACGGCTTGCCAATCTATGCCAGCCATTCGTAGGCCAATACTATCGCACTGATAATATGGCCATCAGTATTGGGGTATCGCCCATATAAGGTCGCCTGTCGTAATAAAAATGCCAGCATTCAGCCATTAAACGGTTTGCTGATAATCGGACAATAATTCGTCGACCAGCATTGCGGTACTGTAGGCGGATGAACGGCTTGCCAGATCTATGCCAGCCATTTGTGGACTAATACTATCGCACCGATAATATGGCGATCAGCATTGGGGTATCGTAGGCGGATGAACGGCTTGCCAGATCTATTCCAGCCATTGATGGTTTGTTGTTGGGCGTTTTGTAAATGCAGGTCGTTAAACTGTAACACGTAAAAACAAGGGATAAGGTTTCGAAAAGCATATCCCACTGATGAATCTGAAATTTTGCACCGACCTTTTTTCAATATTTTACGAGAACCTTTAAAACGATATTGGCGATTAGCAATAATTTTCGATATATCGTATATTGAAAGCTATTTATTGTACTGCGCTTCTACTATATTAAATAAACCCAAACAAACCGATGCCAGATGGTAAGTGATATGCACATACGGGCGAGCACTGTTTGCCAGGAAGCAGCAAGGCCGGAGAAGTAGGGGGTATCTATCGTATATATAGATACACTCGTATGGCGTGAAATAATAAACTTTACAATGCGATATATCGAAAACTATTGCTAGTTGTCAAAAATCCGTTAACGGTTTCTCTTAGGATAATGAGAGGTAGTTCGGTGCAAAATTTCAGCTCGATCAGAGGAGTATACTTTTCGAAACTTCACCCAAAACGACCGAGTTATTTTTACAGCCTAAATCAACCAAAAAAAAATGTCGGTAAACTTTTATGTCACGAATAAAATGATCGGCATAAAAGTAAACAAACGATGGATTCTGTGAGTGTTAGAATGGCTAAGTGGGTAGGGCGCTCGACACTAGAACGAAAGACGCAGGTTCGATTCCGATGAAAGGTAAAAACTTGAACAATGCAGAAAGCATTTTTAATGCAATTATTATATGTACATGGACATAAGTAAAGCATAAGAAAACAAAGAAGGTACTACTAGAATTTGTGTATTCAAAATTTGTCAATTTTTTGTTTTTCATTTCCGGTAGCCGTTGCTGGGCCAACATGGGCGTATGATAGTTGGCAAAGTCTTAGCAGCCATTCATGGTTTACCATTAACAACCATGCATGGTGCGGATCTGGCCCGTTTACATAGCCATTACCGCGCCATCGTTTGTTCTCTGGCAACCAGTCGTGGGCCATTACGGTGCCGATTGTAAAAACCTATTTGGGCTGTCAGATTATTACTAAGGATTGGTGTATTATTTTTGAATATGGTATAAATGTTATGCGCGTGCTGCCTAACAACAAGTGGCATCGATTACCATACACAAAGTGACCCCTCGAGTCTTCTCGAATAACTTCTCCCCATGCCAAACGTGAAATAAAAAAAGGGTTGAGCTAGAACTAGCAAGGGACACCTGTGGCGCAACCGAGGGGAACCCTTCACCATGCAAATACCTGCTCGCTCGATTGCCAGGACCACCCTGTGATGAATAAAAAGAGGGTTCGTGTGCGCGTGCCATGAAACAGCTTGTCTGTATTCAGATTAAGGCGAACCCTTCCTTGACGCTTTGTACAACGGTATATATTATATTTGAATAGACCTCGCTCTTCAGGCACAGCACCACTCGATCTCTCGAAATTCCAAAGGGCAAGTGCCCCTTCTCCTTGTATCTGTTTTGGTGGCGGCAACGCATCATGCCACCCTCCAACTTTATTTTATATAACACTCTGAGTGCTACGAATAATACGAAAATTGCCCTCTCAACGCATAAATACTCATTTTTTTCATTTTACACCCGACAGACTGCCATGACGACGTACACAAATAGGATAAATTACTATCTCGATAAGTTGTTATCAGCTAGTTCCATTGAAATACGTACGGCTGCATTATTAACTGTCTTTTGTCGTCAACGAATACTGATCACTTGAGAATATAAAATTTGTTTTTAATTGTAAATGGAATGTGAATTGGTAATGATAACACATAAAAAACGATTAATTACGTATCATTGTAATATACAATAAAATATTGATACTTAAACATACGGTGAATGTGGGGTAGTTGGCCACCATTTTTCCGAGGTTGCGTCGAAATAAAATTATAGATGTTTCTTTACGTATTGCCATTTGTAGAGAAGCTTTGAACATTTAACTTGAAGATAATTCACAAAAATAAAACAAACTCTTGTGAGATCAACCTTAAAATTAGTATTTAAAAAAAATCGAAATTGACATCACTTCCGGAGTATCCGAATCGATGGCTATAGGAGTACAGGAGAGATGGCCAGTACTTAATTCTACGCTCGGTTTACTCTTTGGTTTTATGTTTTGATTCTTAATTTTCTTTTCTTTTGGCCACATCTAAAACACATATAATCAAAATCAGTCCTGCTTTCGTGTACCCTAAGTTGACACACTACGCACTGGAGCAAGTCTTTGATGAGACGGTGTGTCATAATAATTTTCTTCGCAACACTTCTTGTCATTGTTTTTTTTATATCGTCTTCCTAACTAAGGTCTTTCTCGATATTTCGTAGCTTCTAACGGCCACACGAACCGATAGTTCATCATTTTTTACAGCACGAATAGCTGCTTTCAATGAGTCTTCGGTCCAGTTCCCTCGCAGAGCAATTACTTTTCTCTTTTACTTATAGGGTATCTAAAATAAGTGTAGAAAAATTAATTATTCAAACCTGTCACAAGTAATAGTATGGCAATCATCCGGGAGAGGTAGGCACACCTTAAATGTAATCAGGTAGAAACAATATACATGCGAAATCGGGAGATTATATCAAAGCACTGTTCGTCAATTATTCAAGAAATACAAAAATAACTCTTAATTTTAGAAAATAACCCCACCACAATGTGAAACGTGAACCCTTTAAAACATTTTTAGCAGCATACAAAACAATTTAAAACGATTTCCTTTCCGTTTTAATTTCTTCTTGCCAAACGTTTGTTCGTACACTCACACATGCACGTAACGGGAAGCAAATTGAGCAGTAATAGGTGACATCTAGTGCGCGGTTCTATGAAATATTTCTATTCACCATCGCTTTTTTATAGCCCACTCCCCTGGAATTGCCCTCATTAAATATTAATATGACGTTTATATATTAATATTGAGTTTAACTATTAATATTACAATTTATGACAGTATTAAAATATTTATATTAAAATGTAATATTAAATAAAAGTTAATCACTTTCGGAACGTTTGACAATTAATATGTTGTTAAATAAACAAATGGATCTTTCAAACACCATCAACTATCAACGTGCGGCACGCAATATTTCCGTACATTGTTGATAATATCACGCAGATAAAACCTTGGAATTAAGTGCATGAATCTTTATAGCGAGAGGAAAAGCTAATTTTTGGATAGGTATCTTGAGATAGAGTATGATAGAAAAGAACCAATAATCCTGTTGACATTGTGTTCATTCCATCTTGAAAAAAAATTGTGTATTGCCAAATAACGAAAATATGTGTCTATTAGGAAATAGAACAATAAATTTCACAAATTCATTAGAAAGTATCGAAAAATTAGGTACGTTTTTCCCCTATACAACAGCAGTTTCACTAAAAACAGTAACGCTGTGTATCGAAAGGTTAAAAAGCTGTTGCGAAGAAAATTGAGAAGCACCAATTTCCCGACTTTGTCGTGACAGAAAGAAAATTATCCGTTCCCGCCTTTTTGTCATTGTGTATAGCCCACGG
This sequence comes from Ophion obscuratus, assembly GCA_964007375.1. Taxonomy (NCBI): domain Eukaryota; kingdom Metazoa; phylum Arthropoda; class Insecta; order Hymenoptera; family Ichneumonidae; genus Ophion; species Ophion obscuratus. The sequence goes on along the minus strand of OZ023317.1, from coordinate 7,246,949 downwards.
TTTTACGTCACTAGATAAGATGCGTTTGGATACCCGCACAGGTTACTTTTCTTATTATCATCATAAAATCTGATCGTTGTGGTTTAACAGCAGAGATAACATTGAAAAAAAATCCTTGGGCGTACTCGATCTCGGATTGGGGAATGCCAACAAATTATTTATTGGAGGAATGGAATATAAGATTATTTTACGAATTATTAATTCCATCAAAGTAACGAATACTTGGAATAGTCAAATATTTGTATGTTCCATCAGAATATTTCGATATTTTTTCTCTGTATAGTTTAGTCAATGGATGGCTTTCGGATGGCCCGATTGCTTTATCACGCAGCCGGGTCGTCAACGATATGCAGTTATGCCTTGTAACTGCTTATGCGTTCGGTCTTTGAGCTAATCAAGTCGTCAAAACCCATAAGCTATGTGACCTCGGGGATGATTTTAACTCGCAACCATAATGCCCAGATACGTCAACTTTCAACTTAACTAAGACTGGTCCGCCGGTAGTTGGAGCCCAAAAACTCCAATGGCGCTGTAAAAGTCATACGTATGCAAAAAGGTGACGTGCAATGGTGATACAATGACAACTTTCTAAATAGTTTACACGTAGCTATCCAAAATGACGGACACTAGTTGATGATAGGATGGCTCTCGAAACGATTGTCGGATTGCCCCGTCATGCAGCTACTCTCCCAACGATATTCGGACGAATTTTTCTTATTCCCAAAAACATGTTCGCGCTATGAAATGGTCGGCAAAAAACAGTGAGGTGTGCGGTCTGCATCATGACTCAACTCTAAATAGTATCGTGATTCCGACCACGCGAGTGGTACAGCAATATACGGACAGAAATGTAAGGTGGCCCACGATATTATTCGCACCCCCGACGCGAATTCTCAGCGGAATGTATTGTATCGACTTTTATACATATATCTGTATTGGGGTAGGGTACGGGTCGACAGCAATGCCATATACAACGTACATTCGTACATAACGTGTGCATGTTAGTGGCGGAAGATGGTGGGGGCTGTCATTAAAATCAATACGCGTTCCTCGCTTCTCCTTTCTTCTTTCCACATTTTCTCCACTCAATCATTCCTTCTCGCTCGGGGGTAGTAGTTCCAGGGTTGGGGCAGCGGGGTGGGTGGTTAGGACGTGGTGCTGTAGGGGCCCCTTCGCTCTCGTGAGCAGCTCGACTCTTGGCCGTGGCGCGGGTGGTGGGGATATCGAGGAGGTAGCCGGCGGAATCTTAAGCCCGATGAGGCTCGGGTGAGGAGGAAAGAGGCGCGAAGAAAAGCAGGGGAGGAAAAAGAATCACGGAGCAAGGAGGGAATAAGAGCGTCCGAGGGCTGTAAAAATGGAGACAGGGAAGACAAGCTCTACAATAGGAATACTCACGAATAAAAGATACCAAAGTTGATGAGAGAACACCGGAGGTGTCGCAAGGTTTTCTGGGAAGACTCCAGGCTCGACTTCCAGGCCTCTGATTATTGTAAGCATTGCCGGGTGTATGATTCTCGAGGTGAGGATTCTGTGCTGCTAGCCGACTTCCGACTAATGAGGGCTACTCTGAAACGTGCCGTTTTACTTGATTCCACTCGCTCTATGCTCTTCATGTAGCTGGTATCAAAACGATCCGCTGAATTCAAATAAGAGAAAGATGGCAGTTCACGGATGACAGCTCAAGGCTGAATGTACGGCCCAGGATGCGTGCTCGTGTCTATCTACGGGTGATGCCGTACGGACGTAGAGCGTCAATAAAGGGGGGCGGTGGGCAGAGGGACAAGGGTAAGTGTGTACCGTCGTGCGGGTATGAGTAGCAAACATAAAGGTATATCGGCATAAGAAGTGATAAGGAAAAGAATTCGAACGTTGGAAGAATACGGTGGAGGCACCCTCGACGACCCTCGGAGGATGAGTGGGTGCGTCCCTACTTTCCCCAACCAATAAGAGCCAGTTTAAAGCTTCGAGCTGTACGTGTATACTTTTTTTTCTTCGCTCGGCCAGTGCGCATGACGGATTCAAATGTTGCGCTTCGGTGGTGGCGATGGTGGGGCAGGCGTCGGCGAAGATATCGCAAAGGGGTGGTTGCAGCAACGATTACGGATCTCTATGATAGGGAAATATTATAGAGATCCGGGGGGGGGGGCTCGGTTGCCTTCGAAAACGGTATGGCGGGCGTTTTACAACCGCGCAGAGAAGCGTCCACTGGATGACGTCCTGTCACTCACTGGGATCAAGATTGTCATCGTGAAACACGAAAATAACTCGTGTACTTTTACTCCATTTGGAATATCAGGCATCTCCTGAATATCGAACCGAGTTCTTTGACATCGCAATGCCCGAATGGTAACCCTATGTGGAAATTTTCGAAATACTTTCCGAGACGTTGTATATTTTTCGCAGCGCTTTTAAACAGGACGGACTAGCGATGCAACCTTCAATGGAGCAACCACGAGAAAAGTTATGCGAGATTGCAGTGAACGTATACAATTTACGGAATAATAAACGATCTATACCAAATGCATAAACGAGCAATAAACCTACTTTTTCCAAGAAGCTCATAGATCATCCCGGCGACCTTGCACATTGATCAATGCACGCGTCTCTTGTCTCCCGCTTCTTGTGGCCTCCACACAGATAGCTGGCCAGCAATGACGAGATGTTGGTGCTAATGTTGAATCTCTCTCTCTCCCTCTCTCTCACTCTCTCTCTCTCTCTCTCTCTCTCTCTCTCTCTCTCTCTCTCTCTCTCTCTCTCTCTCTCTCTCTCTCTCTCTCTCTCTCTCTCTCTCTCTCTCTCTCTCTACGCCCCACCCGCTCTAAGTATTCGAAGTTCTCCGATTGCCGCTAGCAGAGCTCCACCTGTGCCATCGGTGAATGGAGGCTGCGGCGAATAATTAATCGATGACATATAGCAGGGGAGTGAAATGTGCGCCTGAATCGGGACTCGAGAGTCCACTGCCAACTGGGCGTACACCTCTCTTCGGCTGGCCAAATGGCTCGTATGACTCGAGGGATACGCATTCTCCTCGATGAACATAGGCTCGGAGTCCGAGGCTCGTTATTGCAAGCGTCGAATCATGTCGCCCATACAGTGAGAGAAGGGCCGAGGGGTACGAGTACCGCGTAAAGAGCAAGTACCGAACAAGGCGAAGAGCCGGATCTCATCTTATGAATATCGACCGGCGAATCAAAGCAGCAGACGGCGGGATAATGAGAAGAGGCTAAGAGTATATCGCGCGACGGAATATTCCCACGTGCACTGGCTCGGTGTCGTTACCACAAGTCATTCAGCTTCGTCTCAGCCCCCGTGCTCGCCTGGTTCGACGAGGCTAAGGAGACGACGAACGGAGGAGCCGCGGCTCATCGCGTACTCCCAGCGAGCGGATGAGGATATAGAGCGATAGTGAGCCACGAGCGGATCGCGAAAGCATGTACAGTCGGGTACGCCGAGGGGGGCGGGACAATTCGCGGACCTAAAGATTTCACGATTGGTTGACGTTCCCCCACCGTTATCAAGGGGAGCTCAAAATCCCCACCGTCGGAGCAGGGCCGCGTGGACGCGCCCGCTGCTGCTACCAGGCGGACACCCGATTGACGCACCCGCACATCGCTGTTTCCACTACCACGTCGTACCGTCCTGCTCGCTCGGATGCTGTGCGATTTTGTACCGGTCCCGCTGGGTATGCGCCTCATCGGTTACTCTCTCTCTCTCTCTCGCTCTCTCTCTCTCTCTCTCTCTCTCTCTCTCTCTCTCTCTCTCTCTCTCTCTCTCTCTCTCTCTCTCTCTCTCTCTCTCTCTCTCTCTCTCTCTCTCTCTCTCTCTCTCTCGCTCTTTCCCTCAACCTTTTTGCTCGTTCCTTCACCTTTCATCCATCCATTTCGCTCTTTCCTGCGGAGCTGTATACCCGCTTTCCGACGCCGGCCGCCGAGCGACTTCCCCCCCACTGTAGTGCCGGACTCCCCGAGATACTTCTCGTGTTACTGTCGCGGCTCCCCCGCGCCTCGCCCCGGTACCCGCGAACAGTACACGGATGGACTACGCTCGCCCGTGCGTCGAGGTGCCTCTGGCAACGCACGTCAGTCATACACAGCCGGACGGTTGAATCGTGTGCACGGCGTAGGTGAGCCCCCCCCCCCCCCCAGGCCCCTCGCCGCTCACGCACACCATCGCATGCCACGTTAGGCTACTTCGAACGGCAGCAGCATCTATCCGCCTCCTACTCCTCCTCCGCGTTGCCTGTATCTCGCTCTCCTCCACGCTTCTCGGCCACCACGGCCCCGGTGGTGCTCCCGCTGCTGCCGCCCGCCGCTGCTTCCTTCCGATTGCGATAATAACGGAGTGCCTCGAGGCCTCAGTTACTGCCACCACGTACCACGGGCCACACCGCATCACACGCTACGGCCGTCCGTCAGGTTTCTTCGAAAGGAGCCGACCTCGTGCGTTTACTCATTATCACCGATGAAAGAAAGCTTTTACCCAATGTTATTGTAAACCGGGGGACACGGTTGGCCGGGAGTGCAACATCTTCAGATGCATCCTTGTTGTTCGGAAAGTATACGCTGTTTGTAGAATTTGTCGATCGGAAAGTGAGACGCGCAGTTGTGCACTGTTAGAGTTGCTCATTATCCCACGAAACTTTCCAATCCAAATGAGATGTCGATGTGCCGCGAGTGCTAAGGGAATATGGAACAAGTGACAGCGACAGGACAATGATGCGGCGATGGCAATCGGTCCAGTGTAGTCGCCAGTGTGAGTTGTCCATGATGAAATTAAGTGAAACGTGAGTGTGAGACAGTGAGGGAGTGAGAACGTGCGCGGCGGCAACCAAGGCACTTTGGACCATGCTTACTTCGTTATATGTCTCGTTGGCTGACAGCCAAAAGCGCCTGATGTCGTGGTAGTACCCACCTATACAGATAGTCGCCTCGGTAGCGTCAAACTTTGGACGGCTCTTGGGCACTGACCCGCCTCTCGGTGTTTCTTGTCTGCCCCCCCTCCCCCTAACTCATATTTACTTTTCGTTTCACAAAGCCATCCGGAAATTTGTTTATCCCACTAGTACTTGGTCCATCGCGAAATAGCCGGGAAAACAAGTCACTTGACTATGCGATATTGGCGCTGTAAATTGGATGACAACCGGCACACCGGCATACATTCGCGCTGATGCGGTCAATTGTCATCGCAATCATCTTTTGAGTCAGTGACAAGTGTGCAATACTCGTTACTTTATTTATTTCTGTACTGCACAAATCAACGTGCACTTTGACTTTTCGAGTATATTCCTGAAACCCGTTTGCAAAAGAAGGTGTAGACTGTGGGCAATTAATTTTATCGGAGTTATTGACTTGTGAAATGCGAGCGATGCAAATTTCAGAAAGTTACTGTTCCATGCCACATCAACATACGTCCGGTGGCGGGGAATATCTTTGCCCGTCAAATGATGTAGTAACACGATGATTTTGTAAGTGTTCGTTAAACTTCACCGAGTTCGGTCGTGCAATAAATATTGCCATTGTTAACGGGAAATTTAGACAAACCGTATACGATAATCGATGGGTGTACAAAAATTGGATCGCGTATACGTGTCGAATGTCTTAAGGTCGATGAGTCATCGGATTAATCATATAGCTAAAAGTATCCGAGATACGGTTCGTTAGATCGCACGGGCAGGGTCAGTGCTAGGAATTCAGAGTCGTCGCGGTGGCGGGTACCGGAGTCCTCGCGGCGCTTCCCGGCGGTGGCGGTAGCCTAATATCCGAAAAAGGATTATCATCATCCGGAGGACAGTCGAAAACAAAGTCTGCAGGGCTGGCGGGCCTCGATAGCGAGGCGGTCCGCCGGTGGGTAGCCGAGGCGGCCCGTACCGTCCGGCAAATACCACCGCCAGTACTGCTGGGTTCGCAGCACCATCAGGTGCAGTTTCTCCAATACCAACAATCTCAGCAGCCGCAGCAGCAAACTCAACAAGTATCGCATCATCGGTATCAACAGGAGGATTCGTTGGCACGACATCGGCAGCCGCGGCCCGACTTGACCGGTCAATCGGTTCTAGCCTCGTCCTTTATTTTCCCAACGTCAATGACACAGACACCGAGTATGCATTTGTTGGAGAACAATAATTTAGTGGAGGTCGCAATGGCCTCTCAACAATTGAATCATCAGTCGCAGCTCCAGCAACAGCGCGATGGCCCGGCGCAGCATCAGCGGAAGGAAAAGCAGTCCGGGAGTCCAATCAACAACAATACAATCGAGGCTTGGCGATCGATACAGAATAGTGGTGGCATTGGGGCGATCAGCGGACACCAATGGTGGAGTCCAACGAGCGGTGTTCAGCAGGAACGTCAGGACAGTGAAACTTCGCCCATGCCACAAGCTAGTACTCATGTGCAAAGTTTAGTGTCTGGCTCGTTGTGCCACGTTTTGCGACATCAGCAACATGGAGAACAGCGACAAGTGCATGTGCAACAAGGTGCAGCGGGACAATCAGATATTGATCAGCCCCTCGACTTTTCCGTTGGTTCTCTGCAACAACAGAGACTCCAATCAAGAGTAAGGTTGATGCACGGTAGGCTCCAGCAGCATAGTCGAATTCATGATAATAACAACGGGATGAGGGAGCGCGTTGCGAAAGTGTCAAAGAGCACCGGCGACGGACAAATTGTACGAAGTACGTTCAGCAGACGGAGCTACACTCCTACAAGTGATAGTAGCACCACCGGGAGCGAGGACGAGGGGGTCTCCACTGGGGGAAGTCCATCGGGACCCCTCCGGGGCGCCGAAAATGGTGAGTCTTGATACATTGGACACTATCGACGTGCCCGCGGGCGTTTCTCGAACATGTTGTGAACATAGATCAAACGAAATGATAAAGAATAACGGCCAGCTTGGAGATGTCCCTTTTTCGTGAACCCATTGTTAGCCAAATAGCGTATACGAAGGTAAACGAATTCATGACTAATTCGTTATAGTGTCCTAGGATGCGTAGCAATATTGAATCGCACAAACCAACTGCGCAAATCGCAGTGATTTAATTTCATTCTCTCAAAGTGACAAAATCATTACGACACAGATTCTTGGATGATTACTATTGTGGGCTTATCTTTAAGTATGGGAACACAAATAGTTCCAAGTACAGAGTTTTCATCGCGCAGCCTTGTTACACTTTATCATTGTGCCCGTGATTTCTCCAATATATTCATGATAAAGTGGATATAAGTAATTTTGATTTTAGTTTCACGAGAATAAGGAAATAGTATGGAATAAAATCTGGTGTGCGGTTAACGATATAATTTTATTTTGTCTCATTAGGTCAGATCAAGAAGCGAAAAATATTTTATGAACGTTGCTAGATATTGATTACGAAATTGCTTCTCTATGACAATTTCTTATTGTTTCTACCATTCACGCTTTTTGGCGGCAAACAGCGTGTTAATAAAGTCGAAACCCAACAGCGATAACTTATTTGATGGAAATTTGTACGCAATATCTAATTTATCACGAATGTCACTCCACTGTAAAAAACAAACGCATTGTTTTAACACGTTTCGCGTGAGTAATATTGTCGTCGTTTTTAACACGACAACTCATGTGCTGATGTTGTAAAGACACACTTAACGCGTGTTTGAGCACGTCTAAAACGTGTTGTTTCGATATAATTTAGGCAAGTAAAGGCTTGGCGCCGATTTCAACCCGTTTAAAATGTGTTGATGCCCAAATCAACATGCTTGAAGCGATTTTTTTCATACATTATTTGGTTCTATCTAATTTCATAAATTATAAGGCCCGGTGATGCATATTTTACATTTCACGTTTCTCAATTGACATTGTATACACAATATTTAACGTTCGAAGGTACTTTTAATGTTACATTAAAAAATCAAAACATCTTCAATGCCCAAATAATAACACGAAGGAAAAGGAATTAACTAATAAATTGAAAGAAAATAAAAAATGTATTGTTAAATAAAAGAGATATAGATATAATTATTTAAATAAATAAACAAAATTTTAACCACGTTTTGAAAACGGACTAAAAAGTATAAAATAATTTCTCCTAGCTCCATGCAAATGTATAACCCAATACAGATTACGAACCCCATACAGATTGTCCAGAAAATTTGTGATTGTGAATTTTTAATAGCTATGAAATACTTGTAAGATATGAAACGAAAAATCTGTCGCGCATGCAATCGACGTTTACCTGTGGATTTATGATAAATTACATTTTTATTGGCATTTCAATGAGAAAAAGTCGCTACACCGATATAAAGCCATTTAAAAAAATGTATATGGGGTAACAATTCACTATATGTATATGCAGTGAATTTTCTGTATATATGCAGTGGGTAAGAAAGTATTTGTACACGTCGTCTTTTACAAATTATCCTACGAAAAAAATAAAATGCTTTATTAAGTTTCTGTACTCGATAGTTTATCTCAAATATGCATGGTGCTTGTTCACAAAAATCTTGGTACGACACGAACAAACAAATGCAGCCAAATTAACGACAGTTGCGTGTGGGATGTACGAATACTTTTTTACCCACTGTATATATCTATTTATTCATCAAAGACAAGATGGCATGTACAGTGTTGTTGTATAGTGCGTTGGTCGTGTCGCGCGTGCAAGCTATATGTCCTGTCGCGCTGTATGAATATTTTCCGAGATTAATTGTGTCTTTTCACTCGCGGAAAAAAATTCGTGTGCTCATTTAACGATCTCAAATATTTCGAACAAGATTTGTGGAATAAGAGTTACTAAACATCACGCATTTGCTTGTGTATTAAATAGTTCGTGGAATGATTCTCTCTCTCTCTCTCCCCCTCTTTCTCTCTCTCTCTCTCTCTCTCTCTCTCTCTCTCTCTCTCTCTCTCTCTCTCTCTCTCTCTCTCTCTCTCTAGAGGAATACTACTCCTCTCTCGAGAGGAATACTAGGCATACAAACGTTTTGCTGCTGCTTTCTTGCACGGTGAAACGTGTTATCGGCGTCGCATGTTCCTACTCTACGTGTCTTGTTTAGGACAACCTGCGTGGATTCAACGCACATTCTATGCGTCTTCCAATAAGTGCGTTTTTTGGCATGCCGTGTTGGTCCAAGGACACAATACATACCAAGCATGTTGGTTCTATGCAGCGAAACAAGCAATACGTATTGTTGCAACGCATCTAGCGCGCAGTATACACTTACCATGCTCGTTATAAGTTGTTTCAACACACAGACAACACTCTTATTTATCTTCGGTAAAAAAAATGAAATAAATGATTCAACTCTATCTTTAATGAATTTAAAGGATTCTTGTCAGTAAAGGAGCTTGCGTATTCATTTACTCATAAATCGTATATTTTGCCTCGCCGAAAGAGTCGCAAAGATCCGTACGGTGGTTGATTATTATCAAGATGACAACGATCGACTACGATACGGCAACCGCTCGTACATCGCGATGAAGTGATGATTCCCGTCCGAGTATATTATAAATTATTATTTAGCTGAAGTTTGGCAAAGAACTAAACACGAGTCGAGCATCTTTCTCCTTCCATACATCATGGATGTTTTACTTGTCTACTATTTTCCTGAGGATATTTATCTTTCCTTAGCCGAAAAAAAAATCACTGCGTATCGTATGTATGACGAGTGTCCGAATACCTGCTGCGAAGTGTTAATATGCGGGTGCGAGTAGGGTGTGTCAGCTGCCAGGGCAATGCAACTGCCTGTAGGGGTGTCGCGATTACGTCGGACCTTCCATGGATCTTGTACTTGGTTGCTCTTCTCAGTATACGCAGTTGGGATCTCTCGCCTCAATGCGTGCATTTTTGGGTTTAGAGTTTGAGCTTTTGAGATTTACTTGTATCCAAAGAATTTATACTCTACAGTCAATGCAAGATCGCAGGCAGAATATAATTTTGGCCAATCCTGTGGAGGTGTCCTGCCAGCCTCAAGCATAGATCTATTTGCTTCATCATCCTCTTCGCGGCTTCCAGCTTGACTGCATGTCGCTACAATATATATTTGACGAGCTGAATAGTTAGAAGGTATTGGAACTACGCCATATATACTCGTCAAGTATGTATCAACACGCTTGTCAATAATTACATCACGTGTTACCTATCGAATCCTATGCTCCTTAAGTCCGTAGAACACAATGGTTCGCATGTCCCTCGAAGGTTAAACATTCACGTTTAAAAACTTGTTTAAAATATTGCGAGATGGTCCCCTTTGTCTTGCGGAAATATCGAGCTACGGTAGTGCGAGAGGGAGGGTGTGTGAGATGCATGCGTGAGATGCATGAGAGAGGGAGAGAGAGAGAGAGAGAGAGAGAGAGAGAGAGAGAGAGAGAGAGAGTTTAATATGCCCCAGTAACCAACTTACGCGCAAAAAATACATGATAGCCTTATTACAAATATCTATAATAATTAGTACATATTGTATAAACTAAAAGAAAACAAAATCTTCCACACACGTAACTTATAAGAAATAAGAAATAATTTTAGTAGAAGTGCAGTTTCAAATTTGCAGCACATCACGGCCGACCACTTCACAATCGATAAGATATGCATGTAATCGGGTTTTGAAACCGCTTAAAGAGGGACCTGTTTTCACACAGGGAGGCAGCGCATGCCGTACGTAACATAATGACACAGCGACCGACCTCCCATACATTGAAGTTTTATAATGCGGAATATCAAACGTTGGCCGCTGACGCCTAGCAGATAATTGCACTTGATCATTAACAACATTAAATAAACTTCGTATGTAAGCCGGAACGGAATCATTGACAGTTTTATAAGCATGTAAATTTAGAAAATAAATGCGTCTGTCTTTTACGGATAACCAGTTTAATTTACGGCGATATGCTGTTATATAGTCATGTTTTCTCAAATTAAACACAAAGCGGATACAACAATTTACAAGTCGTTGAAGTTTGAGGGTTAGCAATTCACGTAAATTATGATAAACTATAGAACAATAGTCTAATTTGGGAAAAATTAGCGTGGAAACCAACTTCGTCCGAAGGTTTTGAGGGATGGCAGTACGCTGATTTTTAAGTTTATGTAGAATACCATGCATGTCGCGGCAAATGGACGCAACATGTCTATCCCAACTAAGAGAAGAAGAAATTATTCAGCCTAAATTTTTACATTCAGTAACATATGGTGATATAGTGTTACCAATATGGACCTGTGGTAACTGATCAAAACGTGAAGATTTCAATCTGGCCCCACTACCCAGGATCATAACTTTCATCTTAGATAGACTCAGTGGAAGTTCATTTGCCATGGAGTAATTATAGATAGCTTGAACATCATGATTCATTTCTCTAAGGGATTCGCCCAGTTCATGCGGATAGCAGTGCCGGTAAACCTGCGTATCATCTGCAAAGACAATATGCTTGGAATATTTCAAAACTTTCGAGATATCATTTATATATAAAGAGACCAACAAAGGCCCAAGTACCGAGCCTTGAGGCACACCCATATTCGTATGTAACCAGCCCGAAGATCCACCAGTCATCTTTAACTGCTAGTGAACGTCCCGAAACATACGAAAAGATCCATATTAAAGACGAGGGAGAAAAACCAATATTTCGCAGCTTATCAAAGAGTGACGAACCTTGTCAAGTGCTTTCGAGAAATCAAATAATACCAAGATAGTCAGCCTCCCCGCATCAATTTCACGTTTTACATCTTCTAAGAGTTTGATCAGAGCTGTTTGGGTCGAGAAGTTCATACGATAGATCGATTGCATAGGGTCAAACAGATTATTAGAGTCAATGTACTTAACAATCTGGTCCTTGATGATTCTTTCAAATAATTTTTGGACTTCGGACAAGTGTGCGATGGGTTTTGCGTCAGAGGGTGTCAAGGGTAACTGCATTTTTTGTAGAGGTTAAATTAGCGCCCTTTTCCACTCGGAGGGGAAAGAACATAATCTTATGGAGTCGTTGAATGAATTGACTAGGTGGTCTGTTACGGGTTCCATAGCATGGCGCAGGCTATAAGTGGTGAAACACCATCCGGACCTGTGGTTAAAGACGACGACCCAAAGTTTTGCAGGTAAAGGCGTACTGTTTCAGAGTTTACTGTGGAAAAGGAGAAAATTTTATTTTGTGTAAAGCGCAAGGAGTGAGAAAAGAAATATTCAATAGCAGCTGACTCAAAGTTATCCGGCGCAGTTGAAATAGAAGCATAAAAAGAATTTAACTTATCAGCGGAGAAAAAGTTAAGAGAGAGAGTTAGGCTGGGAGAGATATTAAACTTGAAGAAATGACAAATATGGAATATATCTATCAATAGAATACATTTTTCACTGCGTGGCAACTTTCAATAAATCGTTTGTGTGAGTTAGATTATTGTTCTAGTAGAGTTGATAATCTACTAAATGGTTTGTTAGGTTGAAATGAACGCTTAGTATAAAATGTTATACGAGCCACAATGCGAGCGCGCATATCGTGTGGTGTAGTTCGTGTCTCATGGATAACCTTGAAACGTAACCGAGGTAATTTTAAGAAATCTACTCAAGAATGTGAATTCGGAATTTTCATTGGGAATTTGTTAATTTGTAGTGAGAACATGACATTTTGTGTACAAGGCTTGATTACAATACATAAGGACCAAACCTGCATAATTCAATTAGAAGCAGTGCTCTTTTGTAATGAAATATATTATTTATCTACGTTAATTATATAATTTCAATCAATTCCACCGAAAATAAGGTTGTTTCAGAGCCAAACATTAGTTAATAACAGTAAATAGTTGGAGTGAATATATTTCATTCAATATCAAACCGAACTCTGCTTGAGTCTCGCAGGAAGCTGATTGTGAGACGAAAACAAAATTTCATTTGATTCAAACAATTTGTCTTGATGCAAGAATAGTGATCAACGAAATGACATTTCCTAAAAGATAATACCGAGATTTGATTGTTCCTCATATAAAACGTGAAATTTGTCAATTCAGTTTAACTTAAACGTATACCACCTATCAACATCGACGTATTGATTATCCAATGAGGCGACATTCTCAAAATGATATCGCTTGTCGCGAAATTCGTGTAATCATATGATACCACTGATTCCTTATGATTAATATACTTGCGCATTTGCAGACGAGTTATTTTACTACTCCGGTGGCGATTAATTCGCTTCTCGAGTCACGTACCTATTGAATATATGATACAGTAACACGATAATTGATCATCTCCAGTACTGCAGATGCTAATAGATATATAGTGGTGACATAAGATACGATTCAATGCCTGACTCGTTTCTTATCGTTAATGCGCAAATTTTTCAGTAACATTACATTAGTCAACTTCTAGCCTGATCGCGGCGACGTCCATTTCCGCTCGATCGACAATTATCGATGGACTAAAGCCGCGACGCCGCTGAAACATATCGCGGTACATAAGATCTCACGATTACGGTCAATCTTCTAGTTAAATACCGCCAGCGAGGTTGCGTCGTGACTGTCTGAAAAAAATTAAGCTCAAAATGCGTGTTGCGATGATGCATCGACTGTATGCCGTTGTGACCTACATACGTAGAATAATCATTGACGATAATCACGGTTGAATTAAGATTCGCTTGTGCCGCTTATCGAATTTAGTTGCGAAAGTAATGGTATATAAACTTTGGCCATCCATCATGCTCTGTATTATCCACTGTCCTCTCAAACGGCTACTATCTTTTGGGGTTGACTCATCTCGGATGGCCGATGAATTCACGACAACGCTCTCTTGAGTTGTGATTTGTATTGACAAACATATTCGAATGCTGACCGAATTAAATGAACAGTCACTTTCACGGAGAGATAGTAGTCGATCTATACAGATAGACCTGAAATTATTGTTGTTTCTTGTCTATTGTATCTGTGTCTATTTGGCAATCAAAAAAACATATTTGACACAAGTGTAGTATATTTGTGAGTTCATGTTCCAAAACATGATTGCGTGGTCTGCAACCTATCCAGACACAAGATAAATTCATGGGAATTGTAACTGTTGTCTAGTAACCACTTGTGTCCAATTATATCATTTTTGCTTGACGTCAAAGCGTTACGGATCGGTACCACTTTGGAGGGTGGGTAGCAATCGTTTATTCCGCATGCGGGGCAATTTCATGACACCTATAGAGCCTGGAGTAGACGAGTTCTTTGTGTTCTGATCCATCCGTAATGTTGTGCGAAATAAGTGATGCGGTTGCTTATGCGCGAAGATAAATCATATAATACAGATTTGGCAAATCTACAGGAACAAATCTGACAGCTGAGACCAGTAACTTTAATTTACTAGCAGAATGTATTTTTATTGCCAATTATAGAAAAACAACTCTTAATTATGTCATATAAAAAAAGGTTGCAAGTAGAAAACTGCCTGTTACGAATTCGAAGCTGCAAAGCTCTTCCTACACAACCTCCTGAGGCCCAGAATAAAGACGGCTAGATTGAAGATAGACCCGTTGCATAATTTTAGAGCAAAATCAGCTAGTTGTATAGACCCACAGACAAAAAAGTATTTAGGTTTGATACTCAAAGGGCGATCTTTTATTAACTGAGAGATGTTAAAACATAGAAGGAAGCCTCAAAACATTTGTCTGGGTAAAGGGACTAAAACAGAACTGTCAATCTGATGTGGCACATAATTAAAAACTTTCAACTTTGAAAATTAAGTTTTACTCCTAGGGCATTAGGTAACGATTCCAACGGGGTAAAAATGGGCCTATACGAGATCACGATTCAATTCTAAAAATTACCAAACGTCACTCACTCAAAACATTCAAAACACGAGCGTAATAGTAGGATTCTGTAACTACATATTTTCAGGTGCCCAGAAATATTGAATAAAATAAATAATGGTAGCTCTTTTTTATGATGACGCCATGGTCACTTTTACCGCGTGAAGCAATTTATCACTATATCGGCAGGATCACTCGCATTGGAACAACACTAATGGTGAATTTTAGCATTACACAATCTTGCTCTGTCTTACATCTTTCCCCAAATCTCCCTCATGACACCGTTCATACGCAATTTCTTACGGCGTGAAATGCTTAATCAAATCTATTATAAAGATTCCCAATTTTCTGGTGAGAGTTGTTGGGCCCTGTTCCCTACACACGTGACACGCCATTTCAATGGAAAAAATATCTTCATTCAAGCATATAACTTAGATTCCTCAAGGCTGTTAGGCATTTTATTAAATTAAGCGAATAATTCTACGAGAGGTATTCCAACCTGCTGAATTGTGGCACAATTGTGGAGTCCCAGTATCCCAGATCGTAAAAACTGATCTTGCCAAGGAAAGATAATTCTTGAACAAATGCTGCAATATAATTGATAGGAGGGATTGCATAATTGTTCGGATTATATATTCATTGTTTCAGCAATAAATTTATTGGCAACGGGCTTGCGGAAGATGTAGCATCTCGTTGTGTCTATTGAAGTATTAAATAAGAACCATAAGGAAACATATGAGATTTACTCATGAAGCATTTGTCGTTGATATCATACAATAGAATAGGGTGATCGCACGATGATCGCATCCTACACATATACTACTGTGTCCCAAAAATAAGGTGACATTGTATTTATTTCGAAAATTCTTTATTTATTTTTCCAAATCAATTTCGTTCCCTTCAAAGTAATCCCCTCCCGATGCAATGCACTTATGCCAACGGATTTTCCAATCTTCGAAACACTGATTGTAGTCACTTTTCGGGATGGCCTTCAGTTCCGTCTTCGCTGCGGCTTGAATCCGCACCAGAAGTCGCACGGCGCCAGATCAGGTGAATACGGTGGTTGCGGAACGATATGGGTTGAGTTTTTGGCGAAACGTATCCGCAGCAGAAAATTGATTCCGCAAACAAAATTTAATGCAAATTCTTTGCTCAACAAATTTCGACATCGCAAAAAACGAAAAACTCACTTTTAGCAGCTCACAAAACGACGCGTATCTCAAACACTAATGAATATTTTGACATGTAAATTTGACATAGATGTCACTGACAGTACTACCAACCTAAACAAAAATAATTCTCCAAATCCTTCGACGCGTGCAGTTTAAATTCAAATGTCACCTTATTTTTTGGACACAGTAGTACATACAAGCATTCTTGATTCTTCGATACGCGAAATATTGAATACAAAGATTTTCAGTCGTTATCACATTTTTTACAATTTCACTCTCATAGTCAGCCTCGTAATCTACGCTCACTATTGATTTTACCTCGAAGTGCTGCTAATTCCTGCAAGCTTTGATATTATACGCGCACTAAATACATAAACTACAATATACACTCCGTATCGATGGATTCAATTTTTCAGTCCCAGCATGCCGTTGTTTCGCGCGCCTAATGAAAAATGTCGATTGAAGAAGAAAAAACGAAGATGTGCAATTTAAAATATCGATACGATATCAGACTCGATAAGACCTTGCTATGCTATAAACGAATGATCGGCGCGAAGAGATTCGTTTTATTTGCTTTAAAACTTTTCAACGTCTTTCGATGATGATAATACCGAAGGACCGAGGAGTGTTCAGGTATTATGGAAGATTCGATGAGCAACGGCGGATCGTGTTTAGGGGACAGAGCGGCTTGTCGTAAAACACACCTGTCTCTTCATCAATGTGCAGTCCAGCGCCGATTTTCGAGCGTGTTCAATTTCCGCAGACGCGGCTCGACACTTCCGGTTATTGTCTCACACAAACTATTCACACCCGCAGAAATACACACAGATTTATATATATATATATGTGTATATATATGAATCTGTGTGTATTACACAGAGTATACACATATACTGGCGCACCAGACTCATCGGCTCGACGAAACGCGATGGTCGATTGAAGCACGTGTGTTTGCACGTATTGAATAGCTCTGCGTTTGGACCAATTCGATGACCTCATCATTTAAGCAGACTTGCGTTAAAATTCCGCACAGACTTCAAGCCGTCGGAAGTTCAACGTTTTTTTCTTACCTTCGTTCCGGATATCTTTGCTCTGTCATCGTGATTGCTGGAACCTCACTTTTTCGTTGAAAAGATTGCGGCATTTGACGATAAGTTTTTAAGTGGTGTGTTCGGTTGAATTTGTTTAGATATCTTTATCGATTTATTCGGAAACAAAATAATGATCGAAAATAACGTCTACAATAAAACATCGAGTTTTCAAAACTGCGATGACACTCATAAGCACATGAAAGAGAAACTTCTTCTGAAAATACCAAGATTTTCATTTGAAAACTGAGTTCACGCGATCTACCCAACTATGGCGTAGGGATCTTGTATAACGCTCAAATTTTAAAGTTTCCAACTTTTTTCGCTTTTCCATCAAAACTGACCATATACAAATGATATTTTTTTAAATTCAATTGGGAATCGGTAATTTTCTAAAAACTTGTGTTTTTGTTACGGAGAGTTATTCTAAAACGTTGTTTGTTTTTATTGATTCCGAAAAATGCTTTATCGGAGAGGTTTATTTTAAGGGGGATATCTTCATTGAGAAGATGTGTAGGTGCGGAACGATTTTCTTATGATGTGTATTTTTGTGTGTTATCAAATCTTAGAACTGGGACGTGAAAATAAAAGAACTAGGTTTGTTCGCCCTAGTTTAATTCCCTATAAATGTATGTGTACGTGCAACTCTACCCTCCCCCCCTCTATCCCATTCGCTGTTGGTGGACGTTTTTTAAAGTCAATTTCCAGCGAAATGATACAGAATTATGCGCTAACCCATTCTTAACTTTTCCGCTACATACTCAACGGATACATCGTTTATCCTGTTTAGAGCACGTTCAAGTATGACGCGATGAGATTTAGCGTCGGCACATTTTGCGCCTCCTTTCTTATGATTATGAAGGTGCTCTCATTGCTACTTGTGTAAAATCACTGTAGAGTTTCTAACGAGCTATAGGCCGAAGTTTTATCGCTCTCATGTCAGACAACGTTGGCCTGGGCGAATATTCAAATAGGTGATTGCTTAGCCGTGCGCTGGCTTGGGTACCGATTACTCAGAGACTGATTAATCGGCAGTTTGACTGACTGATTGATCGGCAGTTTGACTGACTTTTCGATGGCAGGGCCACTAAATTCGATGAAAATGCAGCGGCCTCTATCAGCAAAGCTTTCCTGCAGTTTCCCTGTGCCCTTGCGCGAACACGGGACGGCAGCACATTAGAAAAGAGTGGCAGTGGGAAATACTCCATGGGAGTGTCCAACTAACTGGAAATAGTCAGGTGATCAGTGTGGGTTAAAAATGCGAAATAACCGAATCGTGATAGAGCGTAAGGGCATAAATGGAATATAAAAAATAAAGGAATGAACACACGAATCTCAGTTGCGTCACTTTCGTCGTGAAATATTTTTCTTCGACATTTCTCGGCGAACGACGACTAGTTCCATGACTGGGAGGCGAACTTGGACCGGGTGTATTGGTATAGGTTTTCCGCAGTTTCCCTATGCCCATGGCAGATGACGTCGGCTGCGGCCGTAAGTTGGGGGTGTACAATGGGCGGTAAACGATGTGGAATGGGAGCTAGAATAAAGTTGAGGCGGGTTGGGACGCGTAAAAAGGGGAAAACCCTGTTCGGCTGGAACAAACAATAAAAAAAAGAATAAATTGATGAACATGACAAATAAATGAAGAACATCGCGCTGGAAAAGCGCCTAATGACTTCCTTATAGTCTGAAGGTGGATCGCAAAATCAATACCATATCTGCATATAAAAAAACCGTACAGGGCGCTTTGTCTGTATTTGTTTCTCGCATAGTTCATTTCTAGCTCGGTCATATTAACTACAAGCACAAAAATGACGAAAAAATTCTCTCTCTCTCTCTCTCTCTCTCTCTCTCTCTCTCTCTCTCTCTCTCTCTCTCTCTCT